>APFE031506399.1:109687-135264 GCA_000404065.3 Pinus taeda | reverse complement strand
ATAAAATAAATAAATAAAAAAATAAAATAAAATAAATAAATAAAAAGTGTTGTTCAATTGATTGAGCGGCAATTGTTCAATCATTTGCACAACGAAATCAATTAAAAACAAAAACTATGTTCAATCAATTGAATGGCAATCTTTCAGTTGTTCGAATGACGAAATCAAAATAAAAAAAAAAATGTGTTGTTTACTTAATTGAATGGTAGGTGTTCAATGGTTTGAATAGCGAAAAACAACAAGAAAAGTATGTTGTTCAATCAATTGAACAACAATCGTTCAATTGTTTTGGTAGTGAAAATAAATAAGAAAAAAAATCATTGTTCAATCAATTGCATGACAGTTGTTCAATACTTTGAACAACGAAAACAAATAAGAAAAATTGCATTGTTCAATCAATTGAACAACAATCATTCAATAGTTTGAACAACAGAAGAAAATAATAAAAATTCCGTTGTTCAATCAATTGAACGGAAATTGCTCAAAAGTTTGAACAACGAAAAGAAATAAGAAAAATTTGTGATGTTCAACCAATTGAACAATGGTCGTTCAATAGTTTGAACAACGAAAGGAAATAAGAGAAAATTGTGTTGTTCAATCAATTGAACAACAATCGGTCAATAGTTTGAACAGTGAAAGCAAATGAGAGGGAAATGTGATGTTTGATCAATTGAATGACGAGCGTTCAGTTGTTTGAACAACGAATAACAAAAAGGAACATGTGATGTTCAATCAATTGATTGAACAATGTAAAACAAAAAAGGAACATGTGTTGTTCAATCAATAGAATGACAAGCATTCATTTGTTTGAGTAGAGTAAAACAACACAAGAAAATGTGGTGTTCAATCAATTGAATGACAAACGTTCAATTGTTTGAACAACAAAAAGCAACAAAGGAAAATGTGTTGTTCAATCAGTTGAACAACAAACATTAAATTGTTTGAACATCGAATTATACAAAGAAAAATGTGATGTTCAATTGTTTGAACAGCAAAAAAACAAAAACAAAAATGTGATGTTCAATCAATTGAATGATAGACGTTTAATTGTTTGGACAACAAAAAACAAAAAGAAAAATGTTTTGTTCAATGAATTGAATGACAAACATTCAATTGTTTGAACAATGAAAAACAAAAAGAAAAAAGTGTTGCTCAATCAATCGAACGACAAACGTTCAATTGTTTGAACAAAAAATTACAAAAGAGGAAAATAAATGTGATGTTAAACCAATTGAATGACAAACGTTCAATTGTTTGAACAAAAAAAATAAAGAAGAGTAAAATGAAACTAAAAAAGAAAACCATGTTTACATGGTGATGCCTACAAAGATATGTACATTATTTACAATTTTTCAAGCAATTTCAATATTTTAATGAAAATGATACTGGGTTATCATTCCCTGCAGCTATAATTTGCATGGAGGGGTCCTCACATACCTACTCGAAGAAAGACTCCTTGGTAAGAAATTGATGATAGAGGTGCACTCGATGCCCATTTACCATAAAGGAATGGCCGGATCTATCTATGGTAGTCAAGGTAAGAGTACCATTATTATATACTTCTTTAATCTCATAAGGGCCGAGCCATCTCGTTTGGGACTTGCACTGGAAGTCCTGGATTCTGGAATTGTACAGAAGTGCCCAATCCACTTTTTGAAATGTTTTGTTCTTGATAAGGTTGTCATGCCATTTTTCCTTTTTTTGTTGTATTATTGCAGTTGTTTGTAAAGAAAGCAATAGAGCTTCATTTAGTTCATTAACCTTCTAAAGACGCTTGGTTTGGGCTTCTGTTAAATCCAAACCCACTTCTTGAGCTGTCCTTAGAGTCTTTATTTTGAACTCGATTGGAAAAATTGGTTCTTTACCGAACAAAAGTTGGTAGGGAGAGTATCCAGTTCCTCCAAGTCGTATGATAGGCCCACAAGGCCTTCGGTAGTCTAGCAGCCCAATATTGCCAGTATGTTGAGACTAACTTGGTTAGAATTGCTTCTATAACCTTGTTGGTGCTTTCAACCTACCCGTTCGCCTACGGGTGATATGGAGAAGTGATCATGTGCATGATATGATGGTTTATAAGAGTGGCAGTAATATTGAGCCCTATGAATTACTTTGGCCCATCTATGATCACTTCTCGTGGTAATCCATATCACACAAATAGCCTAAAAAGGAAGTTAATCACTACTTCCTTTGTGGCTCTTGGTAAATCTACTGTTTCCACCCCTTTTGTCACATAATCTGTGTCTACCAATATGTAGGCCTTCTGATTGCATGTTGGATGGAATGGAACTACGAAGTCCAATGCCCAATGCTTGAAGGGTTCTATTAGAAATTATGGTTATAGAGGAATTTCATCAGATTGGCCACGCTGGCCCATACTTTGGAAACTATCGTAGGACTAGGCATATTTTTTAGCATCCTTAAAAATAGTGGGCCGATAATATCCCATTTGTAATACCTTATGTCATGTCCTTCGGTCTGTAAAATGTCCCCCAAAGGGTTCATCTTGGCAAGCCTTCAGAATGTCATGGATCTCATCCTCACAGATACATCTACTATGCACATGTCAGCCCCTGTATGAAAAAGATATCTGCCTATCCAAGAGAATCGGGTGCTGCGCTAAACAGTCAATTTTCTTTCTCTTGTCATTAAATGTTCAGGTAGCTTCCCTACTGCCACATAATTTGTCACATTTGTGTACCATGGCATCTTAACTGCCACGACAAATAGGGGTTCATCAAGAAATTGGTCATCTACTGCCAGTGGACCATTAACCTTCGAGATTCGAGATAGAAAATCAGCAACTAGATTTTCCTTCCCTGGATGATCTTTGATACTAATGTCAAACTCCTACAAAAGAAATAACCATCATGCTACTCGACCATTTGTGATTGGTTTATTAGCTAGATACTGAATGGTAGAGTGATGAGTGTACATAAAGACTTGGTAGCCAGTTATACAGTGTATAAATTTGTTTATTGCATAAATAACAGCTAAGAATTCTTTTTCTGTCCCTGTGTAATTGAGTTATGCAGGAGTGAGATTTTTGCTAATGTAATATATAGCATAAGGTTTCTTGTCCTCCTCTTGGCCGAGGACAACACCTATAGCTACATTTGATGCGTCTGTGGAGATGTAGAAGGACAGCTTCAAGTTTGGTCCACACAATACTGGTGTTCTTGAGACTGGTTTCTTTAACCCTACAAAAGCTATGTCACACTTGTCAGACCAACTGAAATCAACATTTCTAGTTAGAGCGTATAAGGGTGCCGCAATCTATGAAAAAATCTTGATAAACCTATGATAATAACCTGCATATCTTGGGAAACTACGTACCTTTGTTTGGGTGTAGGGGATAGGCAGTAAAAGAATTACCTGTACTTTTGTTGGATCTACCTATATTCTTGCTGCTGAGATGCAATGTCCCAAGATCATGCCCTCGGTCATCATCATGTGACACTTGACATTGCTTAAACATAATCTGGTAGCGATGCATCATTCTAAGACCTTTACTAGCGTTTGGAATGCCTAATCAAAATCATCCCCATATGGAGTAAATTCATCCATATATACCTCCAGTCCTTCATTTATTAGATTAGGAAAAATGCTTAGTATAGCTCTCTGAAGCCTGGCTAGGACATTGCACAAGCCAAATGGTAATACCCTGTATAGGAATGTGCCCCAGGGATAGGTGAAGTTTGTTTTGTCCTGGTCTTTAGGGGCAATCTAAATTTGATTATAACCATTGAAGCCATCTAAAATGGAGAAGAACTTCTTTCCCTCCAACGTATCGAGGACCTGAGCAATGAATGGGAGGGGGAAGTGATCTTTTTGTGTTCCTTGTTTAGCTCTCGATAGTCTACAAAAAAACACCACTTCCCATTTTTCTTAGGGACGACCACCAATGGAGAGACCCATTTACTGTCCAAGATAGGATAAATAAAGTTTACATCTAGTAGCTTTTGCAATTCCTCTTTCATGATATCCTTGATGTGTGGGTTCAACCTTCGTTGAGGCTGCTGGATGGGTCACTCATCCTTCTCTATATAAATGTGGTGTGTACATAGCTATGGGTCTATCCCTTTCATATCAAGATAATCCCAAGAAAAGCCCCTTTAGTTTTATACAATACCTGGATAATATTTTTCTACTATTCACTATCTAGATCAACATTGATATTTAGAAATTTTCCTGGTTTGATTTCAACTAGTTTTCTGTTATGAACAATAGTTATCAGAATATGTTGGTCGTATGTATCCTTCAGGGGATTTTCCATGGCTTCGTTATCAAGGATTGCTTTCAACATCTGATGTTGTACATTAATCACATTAGCAGGCTGATTTATAAAATTGTTGATAACGTCGTCTTCAGTTTGATCTTTAAATTCCAATGCTTCTGCCACTGTGAGTGGTGAACGGATGCTCTCTTCTAGGTATGCTGGTGGATGCTTACATATTTTTACAATGGAAAAAATTGGCTTGGAAGGAGGATATAACACCAAATTTTTTTACAGCATCTCCCTTTGTAATAGTAATGTTTCCTTATCAGCAACCAATACATGCATCAGTTGTTGCGAGCCAAGGTCGACCCAGAATCAATGCCCATCCAACCTATGCCTTGGGTTTATAACCAGGAAATCTACTAGATATTCCCATGAGTCAACAGAAAATGTGATATCTTGTAAGGTCCCTTCTAGTCTTCCCACCGATCAGTCAGCAAGTTGTAATAAAGTGGTGGTTGGTTCTAAGGCTGTAAAGCCAAGTGCTTGACAAGTTTCTGTTGTTAATATGTTAATGGCAGCTCCTAGGTCAAATAGTGTATTTGGAAAAGAGCAGCCATATATCTGAACTGTTACAATGGGGTTTCCAGGATCTTCGTACTTTATTGGAGTTTCCTTTCCCAACAGTAGATCGGATAAGGTTCCTACAACATGGATAGTGGGTGAGGATTTTACCTTTCTCGCAGGCTTCCTTACACACAATTCTTTGATTGTTTTGGCATAGATGGGAATGCCTTGTATAGCCTAGAGGAGAGGAATGTTAATACAAAAATTTTCTAGTTCCCATACAAGGTCGAAATCAGGATAGGTGATTAGTTTAGGTATCGTTAGCCTTTCAGGGAAGGAGGAGAAGTGACTATAAGTTTTCAAGAGTTTCCCTGATCGGAGGTTTCTTCTAAAAAACCCTCCAGCAAATTTTCGTCATTGTGAATCTCCCCTTTGGGACTGGATGGTCGAACTACCCATATGAAGGGATATCCACTGGCCTTCAACCCAAGAGCTATTTCATGAGTTTGTTCTTTTTAAAGAACCGCAAGGCTTCCAAAAGAAACGTACAAAACCCTTGCAGGCTCCTTCCTATTCAGCCAATCCGTTGAGTTTATGGTTTTCCACAAACTTGCACCCGAGTCTGTGTCCCGGGGATTCCGTCCCTCCAAGAAAGCAGAGGGTATGACAGGACCGACGGTGCGAAACAGAGGTACTGACTTTATTGATTTGTTTTCTTCTGATTCAATTTCGTGAAAGAAATTCTCCAGTACCCATGTCACCTAATCGCAAGATAGACGTAAAGGGATTGGGATTGGTAGGTAGCAGAAAGGATGGTAGATCAGATCAGTACCGCAAGGCTTCCAAAAGAAATGTACCAGTCAGCTCCTTCCTATTCAGCCAGTCCGTGTAGTTTATGGCTTTCCACAAATTTTCACCTGAGTCTGTGTCCCAGGGATTCTGTCCCTCCAAGAAAGTAGATGGTATGACAGGACCAACGTACGGTGCGAAACGGAGGTACTGATTTTATTGATTTGTTTTCTTCTGATTCAATTTCGTGAAACGAATTCCCCAGCACCCATGTCACCTCCTAGAGAAACTTTAATTGTTCCACACCTAATCGCAAGATAGCCCGAAATGGATTGGTAGGTAGCAGAAAGGATGGCAGATCAGAGTGACTCAGCAGTGGAAGTCCTCTATTTCTTTAGCATTTTGTACCATTCAGCTTCTGAAGAAAAGAAAAAAAGATCAATACACAATTAGTACTGCATCCTTATCCCTTGCAGATTGAGAGAATATTACGGTATTTTATAAGAAACTAGGTCAATTTTGTTAGTTTTGTTAATTTTGTTGTCGTCGTTAGAATTCTAAAATATTTCTAAAATCTACAATTCCAAAATATTCTAAAATGTATAATAAAAATAAATTTATAATTAAGAATACCATAAAAAAACAAACTAGGTAAATGCTTTCCATCGTATAAACCTACCCAATTTTATGATAAATTGGTGATTCAGGAAATAGGCCGCACACGACTGTGTCTAGAAGAAAGCCGAAGGAATTTGATTGCCTTGAGCATTGAGCCTCTCTACCAGATTTCCTAACGTCACTCTTCGACAACATATCTGTCACTATCTCTACGTTGTTATGGTCGACATCCGGTGCAAGTCTATCTGAGATTGTCTCAAACTGAATTTCCTCACGTTTCTTTGAGGCTCCTGATACCACGCCTTGTGCCTCTAACATGCTCTTATGGCTTGCCTTGGTTGTCACAAATGTGACCTCTAGATTTTTCGAGGCAAGCCTCTTGGTAAACTGCAGCATTGGATATATATGACCCTGCGCTGGGCAGGACACCAACAGAACACGAAGCTGGTTGTAGTCGAACACCACTGAAGATCCCATTCCCTTACACTCTAAGGACTACGAGCTAAAAATTGCTACACAAAGTGTCCAAATTCTGAATCTCCAGACACCTATCACTATGCTAATGTCTCACACCTCTCTTACTGCACTTATCTACAATTTTCATCATTTTGAGAATATATAAAATATTTTCTATTTGTTCTATTCGACGGATTTTCTATTTTGTTCACAACCATAATCTAACCTCTAGCCGGAGACAAAATTGGAACAAATAACACATCGGGTGTCACGCCCCCAAGCCTACGGTGGTCTTTCAACCATGTCGACAAGGTGCAGCACCACCGAACACTTTCTTTTTAACAATACTCGTGCACATGGACTACGCCTAAATTCACTTTCTCCTACTTAGTTTGTGATTCCCAACCAAGTATTATTATGTTATCCTTTTTACCAATGAACACCCATACACATTCATTATCAACAACATTATACAAGAGAAATGCAACAGTATAAAGGGAGGGGAAACTCCCTGCAATATGAGTTTGCCCAACAATATATTATACAATCTTTCATTTTTACAATGCACAAGTTAAATCTTGGGAAACCCCAAATTTACACTTAGCCAAATATACACCATCGGCAAACTCGGTTTCTCAACTCGTTGGCACCTCCGCACGGTCGCCGCATGACTAACCAAACCTTCGTTCACCCCGTCGCACTGTCGCATCATTCGCCCAACTCGGGTGCACCTCAAAGTCGCCACACACGGGCGCCTCCCACCAAGTCACACCTCCGTCCACAAACCAACACTCCAACAAGTCTTCGTTGCACACTTGCACAATGGGCAGGTGCTCACCCGAGTCCCCAAGACACCCACGCCAAGTCATCGCACAAATCGACCCTCCGCACGATCACCTCAGGCACGTCTTGCCCACCGCATTCACCTCCCACGAAGAGCGACTCCACTAAGTGCGACTCACCAAGGGAGCGCATGAGCTATGCGCTCATCTCCCTTCAATCTGCGCACAAGAGGCTCTCTTTCAAGAGCGTAGAACAAGAGATGATCAAGTTCGTTGTCGAATGTCCGAATGAGACCAACGCACCATCCATATATATCCAAGCGTGGGTGGAGTCTGGCTACCCAGCCGACTCACCCAATGCCCCAACCATCAACCACACGCATCGTAGTTTGTAGGTCGGCCTACATACAAGTCGCTCCACCCTCCCTGCGTTATATATACACCAACGCTCTTCATAGCGTCGCATATCTTCACACAAGTAATGTCGCATACCTACTGTAGCTCCGTCGCACAACCTGTCCACGGTCACACTTCCGCCCGTCGTTCGGTCGTGCACGACCACCCATCGTGTGCGTACGCCCAGTTGCCCGACGCCCAACCGCACTATACAACCAAAGGCTTTACATCCTCCTCCACCTGAAATCATTGTTATCCTCGACAACATGCCATCCTGGTAACCATCCACCAAGATCATCCATGATGTCAACTCCTCCACATGCTGCAACCATCACTGCAACATATGTAGAACCACCGTCTCCACCATGTCTCACCTCAGCAATAATCCATCACCAAGATAACCATAGCAAGGTATGCCATATATCGGAAGTCATCTCAATCCATGACCATCAACCACCATGTCACAATCTCCACATGTTGCTCCATCGTTGAAGGCTGGTCCCTCCATCTCAAGCTACACGCCCACTGCAACATATCATGTCGACCTCATCATGTGTCGTCCCCATGTGAACTCTGCCATGATACTCCAACACAATGCTAACACATCACTGTACAGTACATGTCCCCATGTTTGAACTAGTTGGGTGATCAATCCAACTGTCACGCTCAAACCATGAGAATGCACATCCTCATGCCACCATCAGTTGTTCCTCAAAACATCCCTGTCACATCCTAAATCTCCATAAGTATAAGCCATGCTCAGGTCCATGAAGTAGTCCTTATCTCATCTGCAACATGTCATCCATGATGTTTGGTGTCAATGTGCTAAAGGAAATCAGCCACATCTATCCCAACATCATCCATATGTGTGCCTCCTCCATATGAAGAGACCATCTCATCAAACTCCAACTCTCGATGTGCCACATCTATGTCCATGAAGCTACCTCCATCACATCTGCGATGTGTCATCCCTCAAGTCTACCATAGAAACAAGTATACACCTGCCTCATCTATCCATGTGCTACCCATGATCGTAGATCAATCAGCTCCCATGTGTAAAAGTAGTTGAGTCTCGGCTCAACCCATGCCCAATTGTTGCCACCAAGGCATCATCACCATGGTAACTCCATCACTCCAAAGTGCCTCATATCGATCCTCCACATCAAGTTACTCTTCCAAGCCATGTCCCATGCATGTACTTGAAAGTATGCACCCCATCCTGCATCAAAGTCTCCAACCTTAGTTCTCCAATGCATCAGATCCTCTAAGTCCACCATATATGAAGTCCCTAAAAGTCACAACAATCTCATGTCATCATGAGCTCCATAAGCCATCCCCAACCAACACTCTAGCAAGCATCCAAGTCTCGGCCCAAAGGTCTCTGCAAGATGCCTTAGCTCTCCATGTAGTAAAAATGCCCCATAGTCTGCTCATAACTCCATCCAAGTCCATGGCCTTGTTGTACAAGAGTGCACAACCTCTCCATCGGATCATAAGTAAAACATCTCCATGTCACACTAGAAAATCCACCTACACAACATCCCTTCCTTGGCACTCCTCATTGGATGCCCATAAGTGACACCTCTACAAGTGCTCATGCACAATGTCCCTGCATAAGACTGCCATGCTCCATGTCTCCACCCTGATGTCCATGACTAAGTTGCCCATGTAGTCCAACCAAGTAGACCCATCACAACAATCAGTCATCCTCATCCAAGATGCAATCTTCGGTTTAGTGAACTCGGTCACCCAACCATATCATCATCACATGAGTCTCTCCATCATAGCCCCCCCCACTAAAGGTTCCACCAAGACTTGCTCTTGGTCTCGGGCATGAGGATTCCACCCAAGAGTGTGCCCTCCAATCTATCCATGAGTCATGACAGACACTTAGCCAATGTGACTAAAGCATGACCCAATCCTCCACAACGATCTTCGAGTTCCACCCTTGTCACGGGCCTTTGTACCTTCCACCATAAGGTCACAAACAACCCCAACAAGTCCTGCAACAGTCAACAATCCTTGCTTCTCCATATAAGGTCTCCTCATAAACATCCATGGTAAGATGCTCCTTAGCATCGGCAAACTGGCTTTGCCCTTCCCTGCATACGGTCCATCTACCAAATGCCCAAATGAAATGCATGTATCAAATGTACTTACATCATCAACATCATGAGGTTCCTCCATGAGAGTACCCTCATCCATACATGTCTACAAACTGCACGATCCTGGCCCAACTTGATCAATCTCAAGTTCATCCTCTATCATGGTCATGTCAGCAACATCTTCAACTATCTGGCTTCCTCTCCCTTGTCAGCACAATCTGCAACTTCACCTTGCTCCATTATCCATCCAAGTTGAAGAAGCTCACCTTCAACATTCTTTTCCAAGACTGCAAGCTTCTCTCAAATTCGGGGATTCTCCTTTTTCGTTCACTTCAACCTATATAAGGTAAGCAAGAGCTTCCCTTCGTATTCTTCCAAACCTGGCATGCCTTGTACTACGTCTTCTCTGGTTCATACTTCGTTTGGTCCACAGACGCCCAAACCGTGTATACCTGCCCACACGCAGTTACACTTGCCCACCTGACAAGTGCCCAAATTGTATGACTAGCACGTAGTACCACCTGCCCAACTCTATGACACCCGGTTCCAACCTTTACCAGCTTTACCAAGTCCCCTGCAACCATGAACCGGCCCTTGTTCCACTTGTATGTGAAACTAGCTTCCTTCACCTGCAAGTACCTGCTTCAACTGTCACGAGCAACCTGCTCAAACCCGATGCTCTCATACCAACTGTCACGCCCCCAAGCCTATGGTGGTATTTCAACCGTGCCGGCGAGGTGCGGCACCACCGAACACTTTCTTTTTAACAATACTCGTGCACATGGACTACACCTAAATTCACCTTATCCTACTTAGTTTGTGATTCTCAACCAAGTATTATTATGTTATCCTTTATACCAATGAACACCCATACACATTCATTATCAACAACATTATACAAGAGAAATACAATAGTATAAAGGGAGGGGCAACTCCCTGCAATATGAGTCTGCCCAACAATATATTATACAATTTTTTGTTTTTACAATGCACAAGTTAAATCTTGGGAAACCCCAAATTTACACTTAGCCAAATATACAACATCGACAAACTCGGTTGCTCAGCTCGTCGGCACCTCCGCACGGTCGCTGCACGACTAACCAAACCTTCGTTCACCCCGTCGCACCATCGTGTCGTTCACCCAACTCGGGCGCACCTCAAAGTCACCACACACAGGCGCTTCCCACCAAGGCACACCTCCATCCACAAACCAACACTCCAACAAGTCTTCGTGCACACTTGCACGATGGGCGGGTGGTCACCCGAGTCACCAAGATGCCCACGCCAAGTCATCGCACAAATCGACCCTCCACACGATCACCTCGGGCACGTCTTGCCCACCACGTTCACCTCCCACCAAGAGCGACTCACCAAGGGAGCACATGAGCTATGTGCTCATCTCCCTTCAATTTGTGCACAAGAGGCTCTATCACGCCCCCAAGCCTACGGTGGTCTTTCAACCGTACCGGCGAGGTGCGGCACCACCGAACACTTTCTTTTTAACAATACTTGTGCACATGGACTACGCCTAATTCACAACCGTGTACTTAGTTTGTGTTTTGCAACCAAGTATAATATAAATTAACCTTTATATCAATGAACACCCATACTTCTTCATTATCCACAGCAATTATAAAAGAAGACAACAATTGCACGATATAAAGGGGAGGGGAAACTCCCAAACAAGTCTGCCCTGCCCAACAATATATTATATCAGTTCTTCAATAATACAATAATCACAAATAATGCTTGACAAACTCCAAGCCAATACTTAGTTTCTTTTACAACAAAGGCAAAACAACCTTTACAACAATCGTGCCACTCTTGCACGGTAGGAGGGTGCTCACCCGAGACACCTAGAACTCCTCCTCAAGCCCCGGCACAATTCAAAAACCATCACCCAACTCACGGCACACCATGCCAACCAACATCCAAGAATCAAGACTGCGCACTCTCCAAGTGAAGCGCATGAGCTATGCACATTTCCCCGGCTAAATCTGTGCACCTCTCTTGCTATGCGAGCTCTCCAAGAGATGTACGAATGAGTGTGATCGAATTGATTGTCAAAACAAGCCCAACACCTTCAAATATATATGCTGCATTGGAGGGTGGTCGCTTGCCCAGCCGACCCCCTAAACAGTGGCTTGCACTCCTGAACGATGCCCCGGAACCATGTCAAGCAACCCACATGAACGCCACGCTCCACTGCGTATAAATCCTCCATTGCTCCACGCTCATTCTTCAAGTCGCAAGTCGCTCCATTGTATCGTCACACAAAACTTGCAGAAACGTCGCATTGCTGCCCGGCGCTCTACCCTCGTGCGGTCATGCACGCCCGCCCGGTGTGCGCGCATCGCACAAACCATAAGGCCTTACATCGGCGCCCGCCCATCGCACAAACCATAAGGCGTTACGTCCTCCTCCACTTGAAGTCATTGTCATCCTCGACAACATCCCCAAGCATCAATTTCCATGATGTCAACTCCTCCACATATGGCAAACATCCCTGCAACATATGTAGGACTCCATCTCCACCATGTCTCATCCCAGCAACCAATTGCTACCAAGATAGTCCACACCAAAGTATAGATGTCCATGATCATCAACCACCTGTCACAATCTCCCCATGCTGCTCTCCACCATGGAAGGCTGATCCCTCCAACCCAAGCTACCTGTCCACTGCAACAATGTGTCAACTCCATCATGTGCAAAACTGCCGATGATACATCAACAAGTGTTAACACACCACAACCATGTGCCAACATCTCATAAATCTGTCAAGTGCTCTATGAGAACACCTCTCTCCATCATGTGTTCTATGTGTCCAGCTGCCATGATACTCCAACACAATGCCAACATACCTCTGTCATATGTCAACATGTCATCCCAAGACAACAGCTCCATGTGTTCTATGTGTCCAGCTGCCATGATACTCCAACATAATGCCAACACACCTCACATCACTGCATGCTCCCCATGTCTGAACTAGTTGGGTAGCTAATCCAACCATTACGTCCAAATCATGAGAGCGAACATCCTCATGTCATCATCAGTTTTTCCTCAAAAAATTTGCCACATCCTGAACTCATCAAGAATAAACCACGTTCAGGTCCATGAAGTAGCCTCCATCTCATCTACAACATGTCATGATGCTTGATGACAAGCCATCCCTGCACCAACATACCTGCTCAACTGCTTTAAGGACTCACTGCCATGAGCAGCTAACAATGAGCCCCATCTTCTTGTCCATCTAAGAAGATGTAGAGGGGTTAGAGCCGGAAGGCTCACCCTCACTAATCATCTCAATCCATCTATCAGGATCCTCAATCTCCATCCTTTGTAGATAAGTGACCCGATCCTCCTTTCGAACATCCGGCCTCACATATAACTCCTCATCATCCTCATCCTCAATCACCTCTAGCCTTCTTGTTAAGTCCAAGATACTATCTGAAAGTGATTTGATGACCAATGACTGCTCGGTAAGCTTTGTCTCAACCATGGACAACCGCTTACTCATGTCACCCATTTTCTTCTCATCCCCCATTTGCATCACTGCCAATTTACAATCAGGCCTAGTCACACCAAAGGTAGGCACACCAATGGGTACATCTTCCCTTCCATTATAAATGTACAGCTTCTTCAAATGTGGAACAATCATGGCATCATATTGTTTCATGAATTCCATCCCCAGCACAGCCTCATAGTCATCAATCTGCACTATAGTGAAGTCCACCTTCCCGGTCCATTCACCAAGTGTTGTGTCCACCTGTTCAGCTACACCAAAAACTTCATCCGGAGAAGAATCCAGTGTCTTCATATGTGCCTTGATAGGAACATATTTCATCCCAATCCTTCTCGCAGTATCTTCACCAATGAAGTTGTGAGAAGCCCCACTATCCACCATAGTGAGTATATCAGCATCTCCAACCTTCATCCGAACATACTCCAACTTATTCCTCTCGGGATCCTTCCGAGAGATCACCTTTGTAGCAGCAGCAGCTCCAAGTATTTGCATCATCCCCACAGAAGCACCTTCATCTTTCGCATTAGATTGTGCTATGGAAGCCACTTCCGGTCTAGAAGGACAATTTTTCACCGTATGTGGACCAGCACATATCCAACACTTCAAGACTTTCTTCGTCTTCGAACTATCATCCGATTTCGAAGAATCGTCTTTCTTCTTATCTTTCTTCTTGTCAGACTTCTTCTTCCTATCATCTGAAGTCTCATCATAATGATCCACCAACCTGTCAACTGCAGCAAAAGCTTCTTCAAGTGTTCTAATCCTTTGTCTCTTCACCTCATTGCGTGCATTGCATGCCCAAGGCTTCAACCCAATAATGAATTTAAACACCTTGTCTCTCTCCGCCATGTCAGGTAGTTCAAGGACCGCACTTGTAAACTCCCGCTGATATGTCTGAAGGTTACCTGTCTGATTTATGAATTTAATATTCATCCTTGCTTCCCATGTTTCATCCTGAGGACTAAAATGGGCCTGCAAAGCTCCTTCCATCTCATCCCACGAAGTGATGTCACTAGCACTGCCACTAGCGATCTGGTCCATCCTCCTTCCCCACCACATCTTAGCATCCTTTGTTAGAAACTAAACAGCTCCCTTGACCTTAGCCTCATCATCAGATAGACCACACCATTCCAAGTATTGCTCCATGTCCCACAAAAAGTTGCCAAGATTCTTTGCACTCCTTGTACCATCGAATGATTCCGGTTCCTTGACTTTCACATGAGGCACTCCTCCACCTGAGCCATGCCTCACAGCCTTCTTCAACACCGCTATCTCATCCTTGGCTTCGTTAAGAGATTTCTTCAAGTCCACGATCTCTGCAAGGCCCTGGTCCCTTGCTACTTCAATCTCCTTGACCCTTATTTCAAGTTGTGTACACATAAGATCAGTGTACTCGTGTTGAGTTCGGAGTTCATCAAGTTCATCTTTCATCCTCAAAGTTGCCTTTTGCTCTTCCACAACCAGGTCAATCTTCTTCTCAAAATGATCCTCCAAGTACTCCATTCTTTCCAACACTTTCTGCATCAAACCAAGGGTAGTATCCTTGGGATCACGACTAGACCCAGCCTGAGATTCAGCCATTTCCAATAGCCTTCTCCTTCTTTGTAATCTAGTCTCGACCATGCACCGGCTTCACCTGCAACCCAAGTCCTTGATGTCACACCAACCTGTCACCACAGTCACTTCTTCATCAACTAGGATATCAGCTCTGATACCAACTCTCACACCCCCAAGCCTACGGTGGTCTTTCAACCATGTTGGCGAGGTGTGGCACCACCGAACACTTTCTTTTTAAAAATACTTGTGCACATGGACTACGCCTAATTCACAGCCGTGTACTTAGTTTGTGTTTCGCAACCAAGTATAATATCAATTAACCTTTATATCAATGAACACCCATACTTATTCATTATCCACAACAATTATAAAAGAAGACAACAATTGCACGATATAAAGGGGAGGGGCAACTCCCGAAAAAGTCTGCCCAACAATATATTATATCAGTTCTTCAATAATACAATAATCACAAGTAATGCTTGACAAACTCCAAGCCAATACTTAGTTTCTTTTACAACACAAGCAAAACAACCTTTACAACAATCGTGCCACTCTTGCACGGTAGGAGGGTGCTCACCCGAGACACCTAGAACTCCCCCTCAAGCCCCGGCACAATTCTACGACCATCACCCAACTCACGGCACACCTTACCAACTAACATCCAAGAATCAAGAATATGCACTCTCCAAGTGAAGCGCATGAGCTATGCGCATTTCCCCGGCTAAATATGTGCACCTCTCTTGCTATGCGAGCTCTCCAAGAGATGTACGAATGAGTGTGATAGAATTGATTGTCAAAATAAGCCCAATGCACTCAAATATATATGCTGCGTTGGAGGGTGGTCGCTTGCCCAGCCGACCCCCTAAACAGTGGCTTGCACTCTTGAACGATGCCCCGGAACCATGTCGGCTAACCCACATGAACGCCACGCTCCACTGGGTATAAATCCTCCATCGCTCCACGCTCATTCTCCAAGTCGCAAGTCGCTCCATCGTATCGTCGCACAAAATTCGCAGAAACGTCGCATTACTGCCTGGCGCTTCGCCCTCGTGCGGTCGTGCACGCCCGGGCACCCAGCGCCCGCCCATCGCACAAACCATAAGGCATTACAGGCTCTCTTTCAAGAGCGTAGAACAAGAGATGATAAAGTTCGTTGTCGAATGTCCAAATGAGAGCAACGCGCCATCCATATATATCCAAGCGTGGGTGGAGTCTGGCTGCCCAGCTGACTCACCCAACGCCCCAACCATCAACCACACGCATCGTCGTTTGTAGGTCGGCCTACATACAAGTCGCTCCACCCTCCATGCGTTATATATACACCAACGCTCTTCATAACATCGCATATCTTCGCACAAAGAAATGTCGCATATCCACCACAGCTCCGTCGCACAATCTATCCACGATCGCACTTCCGCCCGTCGTTCGGTTGTGCACGACCGCCTGTCGTGTGCGCGCGCCCGGTCCCCCGGCGCCCAACCGCACTATACAACCAAAGGCTTTACATCGGGTATGATGGGAGTTGATGGATAGCAACAGAATTGTGATTTTTTGGGGTGGGGATTTTTTTGGAAAAATGAGGTGAAATTTTGATTTGTGTTATTTAAATTGGTTTTTTTAAATCATTTTGAAAAAGCCGCATTTCCATTGTGTAGATTAATTTCAATAAATTCTTTCCAGATTTTAGAGAAATTAAATTAGAAAAACTTACTAAAACTCTTCCAAAAAATCTCACTAAAAACAACTAAAATAAAAATATTTTAATTTTATAATTCTATTATATATATATAATATATATTATATTAAATATATATATAATATATAATATATATATCCATTGGCAGAGTCATTCAATAAATTCTTTCCAAATTTTAAGAGAAATTAAAACTAGAAAAAGTTATAAAAATCTCCAAAAAAAATCTACTAAACAACTAAACTACGGTCAACTACACATCCCTATAAATAATTGATAATTATTTTTATTGATTATTATTTTAAAAAATTTGACCATACACAACATTTTACATACTGAATTAAAAATAAAATAAAATACATTTATCACGAAAAACAACATTATAATTTTGTAAACTTAAGATCAAACCACACATCAATATACATAATTGATAAATATTTTTATTGATTATTATTTTAAAAAATTTGACCATACACAACATTTTACATACTGAATTAAAAATAAAATAAAATACATTTATCACGAAAAACAACATTATAATTTTGTAAACTTAAGATCAAACCACACATCAATATACATAATTGATAATTATTTTTATTGATTATTATTTTTAAAAATTTGACCAATACAAATGTGATTGCAATGCATCTTCAATTTTTGTCTATCTTTTCCTCGTGTCACATCTGTGCAACGTTCCTCTTTCAGTTCGTACTCACTTAACCACGGTTAAGTCTAGTGCGCAATGTCAAACCTCGGATGGCGCGTTGGGTTAAGGTAGACAACGAACCACAGTTCGTCAATATTCCGGCCCGCTTTGTTTTATATTTTACGCAGGTCCGAGATCAGCAACGTTGTACACATCGTCAGATTAGCGGCGAATTCTTCTGGGTCGTCTGCCCCCCACCGACGCCGATGTCATTTTCCTTTTCTTGAATCCAGAAAATTTGTCGGAATACAAAGTTGCTGCAGAGATATCTGGTTCCAATGCACTGGATACCTCAAATCATTTATTTATTTAGAGAACATCGTGATAGACTTGGCCATCACTGCAGTGGATATCTCAAATGTGATTAGATAATATTGTCTTATTGACGATTAGTGTGTAGCATTAATATTCAACCACGAGTTACGAGTGACTAGGCATGGGTCTATAAAATGGTTAAACTTACCACGAATATATAGCTTCGTCGTTAAGCTTATGAAATTATTTAGAGAACATCGTGATAGACTTGGCCACCACTGCAGTGGATACCTCAAATATGATTAGATTATATTGTCTTATTGACGATTAGTGTGTAGCATTAATATTCAACCACGAGTTACGAGTTACTAGGTATGGTCTATAAAATGTTTAAACTTACAATTAATAGTATTATCAATAAATTTTAATAAAAAATTGCAATAAATAAAAAATAGATTATAAAGTTTTACTTTAAGAAAGTGAAAATTATTCAATAAGTTTATCAAAATAATACATAGTTAACCTAGAAGATGAAAGTAATTGACCTTTGATGCCCGGGCTAAAAATGGCGCTACGGCTCTGCAACTAGGGTTCTGGCGACTTTCTGAAATGGCACAGACATATTCGTTTCTGCATCCGCAGAGGAACTGCCTACCTGGAATCGACAGCGCCCCACAGACTTAACTAAAGCGAATATGGATTCCCCAGGGGGGGCTCAAAGCCCTCCCCTAAGTCCAATCATGCACCTCCAAGGCAAACTGGGACTTCGGCCTTTGGGTCGGTTCTTGGAGAGGCAGATAATAGAGAGACCCCTCAGCAGGATAAAACCAATGCATCTACCAGTCGGTCAGACAAGAGCAGCGAGACACCAGAAAGAAAAGAGAAGCAAGAGGAAACGCCTAAGGTCACCTCGAAGACATGCAAACCAATAGCAGTTGAAAGGCCCAAGATAGAACTGCCCAATCAGAAGATCAATGAAAGAATCCAGTATATGACGGACCACGCACTCATTGGAAAATTTATTTGATTTTGGCCAACAGAAAAATCCCTGTATGGATGGATCTCGGCGAAGTGGAAACCCAAGGGTCATGTCACACTGCAGCTAGGATCGAAAGGGTTCTTTACTGTGATCTTCCTGTGCCTAGAAGACAAGTACAAAATCCTGGACGAGGGGCCTTATTTTTTCAATTCAGTAGGATTATATCTAAGGGAATGGGTAGCAAAATTTAACCCGGACAAGGAAGACCTCAGCTCGGCACCAGTGTGGATCAAAATGTACTCGCTTCCAGAGGAATACTGGGATGAAGGTTTGCTCAAAGGCATTGGAAATGGGTTGGGGGAATACATAAAAGTGGCGGAAGAGACGAAGCTTCGCAAATACACATCCTACGCCCGCATATGTGTTTTCATGCGCTTAGACAATGCCATGCTAGACTCGGTAAGTCTCTTCCATGACTACTATGAATGGATTCAACCCTTGGATTATGAAGATGTACCCTTCCGCTGCCGTACATACCATGCTCATGGGCATCTCTTTCGGTATTGCCCGTTAAATGCCAAAGTCAAAGCCTATGATCCCTCTGACATGCCGACCCAAGATGGCTTCACGAAAGTTCCTAGCCGCAAAAGAGTGCACAAAAATTCTTCCACGGGGAAAAAACCCCAGCAGGACGCTACCTCCTTCCCTTCCACGAGTAATAGTTTTGAGATTCTTGCTAAAGCATCAGAAGATCAACCCTTGAACTCAAAGCCCAACCCTATGCCCATTTCATCCTTAGCAATCCCTCCTCCTTTTGGTTCATCTCCCACATCCCATCCCCCCAACGGTGATATTGGAATCCCTAAGGAGGGCCGAAAGGACTCAGATGGGAAAGCAAATGATATGGAAGTTGACAGCCTTCCAAACCAACCCCTTAGCTTAGCTATATCTTCAGCAAAAAATAGTCAGGTACAACAGATAGATGAAGAACCAGAGAGTATTGATATGGAAGGACTTGACATTCTTGAGCTTGAACTAGCATGCAAAAAGAAGGACTATGACAACATTCCAGAGCTTCAGCTCAGCAAACTGGAAGTCGTTATTTGCAGGGCTTATCAGCAGCAACAGTTGGGCATCCAGCTGGGCAGTTATTGGGATGGCGGCCTCCCCCCAAAAGATACCAAAAAGCGGGGGATAAGAACATATCTCCAACGAACAATTGCAATAGGGAAAATCCTGGTGGACTCAAGCAGGTATGCTAAGCTGACAAAGTACTACAAGCCCTCCACCAGTAGTGAATCATGAAGCTTACTTCATGGAACTTAAGGGGGCTCAACAACCCAGGGAAACTGGGAATAATAAAAAACATGATAACGATGGAGTAGCCACAGATATGCTTTCTTCAAGAAACAAAGTGTAACAGTAGCACTCTAGGAAACATCCTCTCAAGAGCTTGGCCACGCAGTCAATCGGTTGCAGTGGATGCTTCGGGAGCATCGGGCGGGCTAGCCATTGCCTGGAATGTGCAAGCATTAACTCTCTCAGACTTTCATGCATCTCACCACATCATCCAGGCCACTTTTCACATTATAGGCACTAATATCCATGGCCACCTTACTAATGTTTACCTCCCGCAGGAAGCAGGTAACAAAATAGTGTTACTTAATACAATAGAAGCTCTAAACTTTAATAGAATACATCCTCTTTATATCATTGGAGGAGACTTCAACATGATCACCAAGCTTGAGGAAAAGCAAGGAGGTACAGCCAAGTTGGAGCAGGAAAATGGCCACTTCAAAGAATTCATCCAAAACAACTCTTTAATCGACCTGCAATTTTGTAATGGAATGCACACTTGGAGCAATTGTAGAATCGGGAAGCATCAAATCACCTCCAAACTAGATAGATTCCTCATATCTGACAACGCAGTTCATTTGGGAGGTGACATAGCAACAAAAATTCTCCCTTACTCCGGCTCTGATCATTGGCCTATATCTCTCTAGTGGCAAAGACCAGGTAATGCCACCAAATGGCCTTTTCGCTTCGAAGAGTTCTGGCTCACCCACCCCACATTCAAAGACTTCATCAGGTCTACTTGGAACACCTTCCTGTCGCTAAAGGGGTCTAAAATGTTTCAGCTTCAACAGAAGCTCAAACATCTCAAATCCCAAATAAAGCGCTGGAATCAAGAGACATTTGGAAATATTTTTCAGGCGCAACAAGACTTAAACAAGGAAATGAAAGAACTCCAGCAACAAATAATCACAGGGGGACACAATGAAAGGACCCTAGAACAAGAACGGTGCATTCACAATCAACTTGAGAAGAGGAGAAAGTAGGAGGAGATACTATGGAAGCATAAATCTAGGATTAGATGGCTGAAAGAGGGAAAAAGGAACACTAAATTCTTCCACCGAACCACAGTTCAAAGAAGAATGCACAACAATATCTCTTTCATTGAGAAGCAAGGAGGGGAAAGAGTGGAAAAGAATGTTGAGATCGAGCAGGAGTTTCTCAAACACTTCAAGCAAGTTCATCAAGAGCCCCCACAGATAGACGACATGCGATAGAAAAAATTACCCAAAATTTGCCGAAAATTATCACAGAAGAACATAACGAGCTCCTTCTACGCCCATTCTTGCCTCAGGAGGTGGACACCGCTATGAACCAGCTCAAGGAGGGCAAAGCCCCTGGCCTAGATGGCTTCACTACCACCTCCTTCCACTCCTTTTGGGAGCTGATAAAAGATGAGGTCTGGCAAGTGGTGGAGGAATCTCAGACTCTTCATTGGCTTTTTCCCTCTCTCAACTCAACTTTCATTGCGCTCATTCCAAAAGAGGAGAGAACCAATACTCCGGATAAATTTTTCCCAATCGCTCTTTGCAATGTTATTTACAAAGATCTCTAAAGTCATAGCCAACAGGTTAAATCCGCTTTTGCCCCTGCTCATCTCGCCTGAACAATCCGGCTATGTGAAAGGGAGACAGATCTTGGATGGCATCATCCTCACGCATGAAATCATACACTCCCTCAAGCATTCCAAACAGGTAGGTATGATTCTCAAGCTTGATCTTTCAAAAGCTTTTGATAAGCTCAGTTGGACATATATTCAAAAAATGTTAAATGCTTTTGGTTTATCTCCTATGCGGGTACGTTGGATTATGAGTCTCATCTCCACATCCTTCTTCTCCATTCTCGTAAATGGCATCCCCTCCTGTCCTATCAGTCCCTCCAGAGGAATTCGGCAGGGCGACCCTCTCTCCCCATTCCTCTTTGTGTTAATAGCGGAAGGGCTGGGGCGCCACATCAAACATGCACTCCTCACTCAACAGCTCAAAGGTCTATCCATTCACAACTCCTCGACAATTACTCATCAGCAGTTTGGTGATGACAACATGCTTTTTGGTTACCCGTCTGTATAGGAAGCCTCCCTGTTCAAATCTCTGCTAAATGACTTCTCTGAGGCTTTCAGAACCAGCATCAATAAGGCTAAATCGCAAATCTTTTTCTTCCATACTTCACCTATCGTGCAGCATGCCATAGCTCGTATCTTGGGTTTCTCCATAGACTCCCTCCCTTCCAAATACCTAGGAGCCCCCCTTATTGATTCAACCATCAAGCATTCCACCTGGCACATCCTCATCGAGAAGCTTGAATCTCGCCTCAACCTATGGATGCACAGAACGCTGAATATTGCAAGTCGTTTGGTGCTCATCAAAGTTGTGTTACAGGCAATGCCACTTTATTTATTCTCTATCCTTATAGCGCCTAAGTGGGTTATTAAAAGAATAAGGGATCTACAACACAACTTTATTTGGGGGACTATAGGCACAAACCGCAAATGGGCCTTGGTAAAATGGTCCACAGCTTGTATGCCCAAAGAAAAAGGAGGCATTGGCCTGAGGGATCCCAACCACAACAATGCCATCATGTGTGCAAAAATCTGGTGGCAATGGCTCTCTTCCCCCAATAAGCCATGGGCAGCCATTTGGACTGCCAAATATGCCAGTCACCGGCCACAGGAGGAGCTCATCACATTCACTCCCACTACTAAAGGTTCACTCATATGGAATGCAGCCAAACAACACTTATTGTTGATTCAGCAAAACTGTTTTTGGGAAGTACGAAATGGTAGAACAGCTCGGTTCTAGACGGATGCCTAGAACCAATAGCCAAATCTCAACAACATTCTTAACCCGATTCCAAGCTACATCGGGGAGCAACAACAACAGAAAGAGATCTGATAGCATTGGACTCAGGAGACAGAGCAAGGGTATAGACAATGGAAGCAAAGTGACAGGTTAATCAAAATGTGGATCACCATTTTATGAAGGATCTGGAAAGGGAGCTCCAAAAGTGATGTATAAGATATTCCAATGGCAGGGACATTCATTGATGGGGTTACATGCCTAAAGGAACATTTTCCACCTCAAAGGCCCACAAAATTATATGCACAGAGCCTTCGCCCCCCAACCCCATTTGGGGTAGAATTTGGGCATTAGGCACCTGGCCCAAAGTCTCTCTCTTCCTAAATAGCTGGTTGGGAATCATAAAATTCTCACATGGGACAAGCTAAGGTGAAGAAACTATCATGGCCCTTCAATCTGTGTCAACTGTAACTCCTAGGAGGAAACTCTCCAGCACCTACTGGATTCTTGCACCTTGGCTAATCATTTGTGGGAGAAGGCAAGCTTCAGATGTCAAAGAAGATGTAAAGTGTTGGACGACATCACCAATTCCATACGCCATTGGCAAAAGAATTCCTACAAAAGTGAAATTCTCAACCATTATGGAGGATGATTCCCGGGCTCCTCCTTTGGTGCATTTGGAAAGAAAGGAATAAGCGCATATTCAAAGATCAAATCTCTCTGTTAGAGATTATTTGGAGCAACTTTTGTCTGAATCTCAAAGAGACTCTGGTACTCTGTACCTGGAAGCAGGATGCTCTTCTCACTCTAGATAATGAGAAGGCCATCTGGGCTAATTGGAACATGCAACTCCCTCAGGAAATTCACAATCACGGCCCCTCAAAGAGCATCAACATAAAAAACGATTCTTGGACAGCTCCCCCAAAGCACACCTTCAAGCTCAACTTTGATGGAGCTTCAAAGGGCAACCCTGGAAAAGCAGGATTTGGCGGAAAATTCAGAAATAATACAGGCTTGCCCCTCCTTGTTACTTCGGAAATATAGGATGGGACACTAATAATTTGGTTGAGTTGGAGGGTCTCTGGCTAGGTCTCCTCCTCTCATGGAAACACAACTTCCATCCCCTAGAGATTGAAGGTGATTCCTTAATCCTTATCAACCTGGCCAAACAGCTCCTAAATGGATCTCATGCGAGGAAAATTGCCACTAGTTGGAGGCTCGAAGCAAGACTGGAAGCCATTGAACAAGCGCTTCTCAACAACAGGGCCATCATCTTCAACCATGTTAAAAGGGAAGGCAACAAGGTCGCTGACCTTCTGGCCAACGTTGGTGTGGAAACTAAGCACACTCTAAGCGCTGGAGCTCTAGACATAATTCCGAAACATGATCAAGAATAGGAATGGAAACTTTTGGTCCAAAGGGATGCTGCCCCCCCAGATGCAGGTGTTTAAGTTTGCCTTAAATTCGATGGGACTAGAGTGGGATGAGAAAGCCCGCCACCTGCCAGCCCTATACAGAGATGCCATTTACATGTGGCCGGATGATCATAAGCAGGTGGGATTCGTTCTATTTAGATGAATTTGTGCAGGTGACTCTGATTTACCTTTCACCTCCGCACACTCTATTATGTTCTGGCTCTCGGCCTCCATGAATGCCACAATAATGGCAGGAGCATCTTGAGGTAGGGGAATGGGCATTAAAACCAGCCTCTGCCATGGGTTTCTTCAGGTGTCTCTTATGTTATGTGGGTTGGGCTCTTGATGTGTTAGCTCGAAGCAAATGCCTCTATCAATTTCCTTGACTCCCTCTGAAGCTTTGGGCTCCCGTCCGATTGTTTGTTTGTCTAACCTAAGTCCTACCTCTCTGGTGATTTGTTCTGGTATCCATAAGGGCGCTGACACTGTAGACATGCCTCGGCCCCACCAAAGGATGTTAAGCCGCAGAGGCACCTCTCGGGGGGCGCCTTCTCGCCCTCATTCCCTCTCTCCCCCGAGGGAATTCACTTCTGGCCAGTACCCTCGCACTTACAGCAAGAGAGGGTTCTTTTTGTGGCCCAGTCAATTCCTTGAGCCTAGCTCTCTGGGTTCCTCATCCTTGCCCTCCTTCGGTTCTGCAATCTTCACTTTTAATTGCACCCTGAACTGTCCTCGGATTATAGCCCATGTCTCGGTGCTCTTTCTCGAGGAAGCCTAGGAAGAGGGCGAGTCGGGTGTTCCTCGGGAGGACCCACGCTTAGTTTCTGGGCCGAATTCTGGCTCCTCGCAAGCTATGTAGACTCCTGCAAGCAATGTTAATGAAACAATGATGGAGCTAACGGCCCCAGGTTCGTCAGTGAACGAGGATGCCCAAGCGTAGGATCTGGCTGATGGTGGTTGGTGCAGGATCATGGAGGAGCCTCCAGGCGCCTAATTCATGCTTTGCAGCTCCGTCTCAGGTTATGCAACCCAGTATTGAGGACTTCTTGCCAATGTTGAAAATTTTTGTAAGTGTTGTTAGGTACAGGGTTAATATGCATGTTTTTTGTAATTCCTGTAAGCTTAGCAAGGCCAAGATGGGTAACTCTGGATCCCCTGTGTGGGACTGCATAACATGGCCTAGTCCAAACTCTCTGTTTTGGACAATTTTCTGTTTCAAGTTGCCTTTCCTTCTGGGCAGTTGTTTCTTATGCTAGTCATGTTGTAACTGTATACCTTTAATGTGAATAATAGAAGTCTTATTTAGAAAAAAAAATACATAATTAACCTAAAAACAATATTTATAATAAAAAATAAAATACATAAATATATT
>APFE031506399.1:57922-103897 GCA_000404065.3 Pinus taeda | reverse complement strand
TCAAATACCGCGGTTGCCTACATAGATACATTCAGGAAGAAATGGAATTCTTGGACATCTCCTCACTCGGCACAGCATACCGATACGCTGTCAAAATCGAGCAAAAGTTAAAACAGAAGAAGCGAGACTTTGGATCTGCAAATTAGAAGACCAAAGGACAAAGCCAAGGCGGGGTGACCCAGGACAACCCGTCAAAGCCACAAGAAAAGAACAACACCACAAAGCCGAAGAAGGACACAGGAAAGTGGTGTGAGTTCCACAAGAGTTCCACTCATAACACAAGTGAGTGTCGGACCAAGCAGTCATTGGTGGCCGAATTGAAGGCTTCCGAATCAGATGCATGTTCTGACCCTGAACCAGAACCCGACAAGGGGAATGGAAAAGGGAAGCAGATCATTGATGTGGATCCCAGTGCCATTGTTGCCACTGCCAAGATCCAGAAGAATGAGCCCGAAGAGCCAGAGGAGGGGGAACGTCTTTTCCACTCACAGATGTGGGTGAAGGGGTTTCCGCTACAATTCATTGTCGACAGTGGCAGCCAAAAGAACCTCATTTCAACAGAGGTCATGAAGCGGTTGGGCCTACCGACTACACCACACCTGCAGCTGTATAGTATCGGGTGGCTTCATGAAGGACGAGATCTCAAAGTTCGCCAACAATGCCACCTTCCCTACAGCATCAAACCATTCACAGACGAGGTATTGTGTGATGTTACACCTCTGGATGTTTGTGATGTATAATTAGGCCAGCTATACTTGTGGAGACGACATGCTGTGTATGAGTCAAGGCCTCGTGCTGTCATTATTTCTTTGGGTGATTCATTATACAGGATACCAGAGGTAGCCCCACCTACTACCACATCTTTGATCACTGCTAAGAAAGGAAGCAAGTTCATATCACAGACCAGGAAATTCATCTATACGGTTCACTCCCAAAGTAAGGGGAAGATCGTTGCTACATCCATGACCCCTGCAAAGGATTCCTCCACGCAACAGCAGCAGCAGAGGGATACAGTCATGACAGAACATAGGAACAACTTCTCCTCACCCACAGGGGTACCACACAAGTTTCAGGTGAGCGACAAAGTTTGGTTACATCTACAGAGAAAATGCCTTACCAGAACCCATGAGAAGCTCAGACCACTCCAACATGGTCCTTGCAGCAGCACCAAGCTTGTGGGGAACAATGCTTTGGAGCACAACATTCCTCCATTCCTTCACTTGCACCAAGTGTTCAATGTGGACCGTCGTCAACCATGCTTCCCACCATTACTGGACAGATAGTGCAGAACAAGTTCAGCAGATGGAGGAACTCAACGCAATGGGGACCATTGCTTCCTAAGGGGGGAGGAATGATCCAGGTGGACATTGGTGGCCACCCACCTATCCCATTTGGACCCCCGCAACTGTCTCTTTCAGTTTTTCAGTTTCCGTAAATGTAGCACAATTTACTATTTATAGCAATTTTTTCGGGTCCTGAACTTCCGGAGCCGTTTTGAGGCCCTAAACGACGTTTTTTGGGAAATATGGGGGCAACATGCATCCATGGACTAATGTTTCCCTTCCTAAAGTGGTATTTTTCTGATAGATCTTTCTAACGAGCTATCATACACGTCAAACGGAGATCGTATGCCAAAGTTACGACCCCGGGAAATTGATGTACCAATTTACCCAAAACAGGGCCCACAATTTGGCGTTTCATCTTCTAGGGGTAGGTTTTGGAATGTGAAGGTTTTTCCATTGTTTCTCAACAATAAATAGGCCTTCGAGCCTCATTGTAACTCAATTTGGAACAATTCAGAGGCATGTAGCCACACATCTCTTCTTAGAGATAAGCTACCATCGCCCTAGCTGGTTTATTTCCAATTCTGGTTGTAAGCGTATTTCAGTATTTTCCATTAATGAAATGAAGTATTATTTCCACTGCATCTCTTTGTTTATGGTTATCGCATCTCTGTATTTATGGTTATCTCTGTAATCTATTGCGTTCATGTTTAAATCCGGATCAAGAGTTGATCAGTGATCCAGTGCCATAGATCAAAACCCATTTGATCCGACGGTCCATAATGATATCAAATCAGAGCACTTACACGACATTTAGTAGCCTTATGGAGCCGATAAGGATTATAAAACCTTAATTTATAAATGTTTGGGTCTACACTTAAGGTTAAAGTTCGATCTCTTTACGGCCTGATACTCGTTGGATGACAAAGGCCATTAAATCCTATGGTTTGCAGCCCTTCGTCTACCATAGGGATTAACCCACTCTCGACCCTTGTAGTTGACTATGACGTAGGCATTGACTGTGGGATCAATGGTTAGGATTAACTACAACACTTGAACCAAGCTCAAGGACTTCTGCTCTCTCCTACTCCCGCTAGTCTATTGATCACTGCTGATTCACCATGTCGATCTGATGGTCCAGATCTATTCTCGTCTTTCACCTTCTGCCAGTACTTAGATTGAATCTTCACCATCCATTTCTTAGCTCCATCTTATGCGACTTAATCCTGGCCACCCATTACGAACAAATCTCAACCGTTGATCTTCTAGATCGAACGGTTACTGTACATGAACAATTCACTTCATCACTCTTCTCTTCATTTTAGTTTTTATGGTTAGGATTTATTATGGCACTTGAATCAGGCTCAAGGACATCCACTCTCTCCTACTTCTGCTAGTCTTCCTCCTGCTCATTATTCATGGTTTGGAAGTGCGCCATATCTTTGGTAGTTTGTTAGTGAAAATCATCATGCAATTTACCATAGTGTATAGAATCCCAATTGTACCGAATATAAATTTCCTTACATAGCACTCCTTCATTCACTAGACAATCAGCTAGCATATTTGCTTTTCTTCGCATATGAACGAAGCTGACAGTTCTCAGGGTTTTCAAGTGGGAATCAATATGCCGAAAGACCTGCGATAACCTCCAATGTTTCGACACTTTTCTAGGTGTCATTCCATTACACATTTTCTTGGCTGCATTAACGACCAATTCAGAGTCAACTCCAGTGATGGCATTGCGTAAATTTGACTCCATCAAGATTTCCAGGCACTGCTCTAAGGCCATGAGCTCCGCCATGTTATTAGTGGCAGTCCCCAAATTACTGTGAAAGATATCCTTTATGCACACCTAGTCATCTCTTATGACACCGCCAAATCCAGCCATCCCTGGGTTGCCCTTAGAAGCACCGTCTATATTGATTTTCAAAAAACCATGAGGAGGACGCTACCAGATATCTTTACCAGTAGTTGGTTTGCTCACACCCTTGTCAGTGCCTTGGGGAACCAGAGAATGGAGACCCAACTGCAGCAGTATGCTAGAATCTTGGGGCGATGGAGGGTCCTCAGGAATCTTCCACATAAGGGCTCCTACTGTATCTTCGAGCTGTTGTAATATTTGGACAATGATGTTCAAGGTTGAGCCTGTTTTGTTCTTGAAAATCTTGCCATTGTGTTCCTTCCAAACATCCTAGATAATAAAGTCTGGAACCAGAGTCCAAGCCTTGTTAATTATTTCATTACCTAAGAAGTCTTTCCTCCAAATCTTCAAAGTGTTTGCGATGCTGAGCCTGTCCCTGTCAGTTTGCCTAAAGATTGAGGTCACCCAATCCCACAAGGTTGAGGTGAACGAGCAGAGGTTTAGTAAATATTCCATCGTCTCCTCTTGTAAGCCACGTAGATTGAATTTGGATGGCCCAACAAATCCCCTTTTCAGAAGATTCTCCCATGTGAGAATTTTATTTTGGTGAACCAATCACATAAACAACTTGATTTTCATCCATTGCGAGTTCTACCAAAGGTCATTCCAAACCTGATTAGGGTTTGGACAATCAAAACCTAGGGCCATGCATTTAGCTTCTTTGATTTTAAAGGTGCCTTCGTTGTTTCAACTCCATCTTAGTTGGTTAGATGAGGATGACACAAAAATCTTCCTCTCCTCTAGGTCAAGAGCAAGAGAATCTGCGTGGGCCTTCAAAGGACTCTCTTCACTATAACGAAGATCCTTCCACATTGTCCATTTACCATTGTCCCTTACCTCATCCCAAAAGTCACTTACCATAAGTAAACTTTTGTTGTCAGTGCCATTTTTGAGAGCAGTTAGTTCTTCTCTAAACAAATTTAGTTTGTGCTACCAATTATCCTCCCAAAACCATGCAAGGTTCCTAGCTCGGATTTCCTATAAACTATGTTGTTTGACAATGGATCTATTCTCCCAAGCAAGGTTCCAAATCCGGGAGCCCTTAATGAGCCTTGAAATTCAAATATAATCCCTCTCCTACCAATTATTTGCATATTTCTATTTCCAAATCTTGGCCGAAGGGGTTGCCGATTCCTTGAGCCACCTCCACCAAGGTTTGGCTCCCGAAAATTTGTTGAGGATTAAAGGCTCATGAAGCCCCAAACCACCATGGGCCTTAGGTTTGTAGAGCTTGTCCCAAGCTAACAAGGCCCACTTCTTTTTCTCTCCCCCTTTGCTCCAAAGAAAATCTCGTTGAATATTCCTGATTTGTTGCATAACTCCTTTGGGAGTAGGAAGAGCTGAAAACATGAAAATGGGTATAGCCTACAGGATAGCCTTTGTAAGTAGAAGATGATCCGCCAAATTCAAAGACCTGTAGGTCCATTTCCTGACTTTTTCCTAAAGTTATCAGTTATCGACTCCCACACTCCCTTGCTTAGAGGTTTGTCAGTGAGAGGTATTCCAAGGTACTTGGAAGGTAATTGATCCCTTTGAAACCCAAGAATTTTGGTGAGGTTCCTCTCAATAGCAATGTCAATGTTGAAAAAAACACCTTTTGTTTGTTAAGGCTTACCTCTGTATCACCGGCCAAAGCAAAGTCATTCAGGATTTGTTTGAAAGCTCTGGCTTCCTTGACTGTAGGAATTCCCTACGGTATTGTGTCATCACCAAATTATTAATGAGTAGAAGCAACACCATCTAGGGTAAGTTTCAGGCCCTATATTCTTCCTTTAGCATTTGCCATTTTGATCGCTCTGCCTAGCCCTTGCATCATGAGAACAAAGAGGAAGGGGGAGGGTGGATCCCCTTGTCTGCGACCCCTAGAAGGCTTAAAGGTTCTAGATGGAGAGTCGTTAAGAAAAATGGAGAAGCTAGCCGTGGATACAATGGCCATAACCCATCTTATCTTGTTGTGGTTGAAGCCATAAGCTCTTAGCGTTGCCCTGATGTAAGACCAACTTAGCTTATCATAAGCTTTCACTAGGTCCAGCTGCATGATCATACCAGCTTGCTCATTTCTCTTAAGAGAATGTACCACCTCGTGAGTTTGTATGATGTTGTTAAGAATCTGTCTTCCTTCCACAAATCTAGTTTTCTCCTCTAAGACGAGAGTAGGAAGAAGCGGGTTGAGTTTGCTAGCGATCACTTTGGAAATAATTTTGTACAACACATTATATAAGGCTATGGGTTTGAATCTGTCCGGTGTCATAGCTTTTTCTTGCTTTGGAATCAAAGCTATGAAAGAGGCATTAAGAGCTTTCAAAACAATTTTGGATATTCTAGATTCTTCCACAACATTAAGGATATCTTGTTTAACTGTTTTCCAGCAAGATTTGAAGAAGTTCACATTGAAACCATCAAGGCTAGGAACTTTCCCATTTTGCATCTCATTGATAACTACACTAACCTCTTCTTCAGACATTGGCCTGTTAAGATTGTGGTTTTATAACCTGGTTACAAGCTTAGGAATGAACATTGTGAGTTTGTTAATGAACCGAGTTCTGTTGACGAGAGGCTCCTCTACTATGCTAATGAAGCGTTGAACTAGGACAAATTCCATTTCTTCATGAGAGACGAGCTCTTTCCCTTGAGAATATATAAGTTTTGAAATTTTGTTATGAGATCTGATCCAAGGTTGATCTATAAAAAAACTTTGTGTTTCTTTCTCCTTCTCTAATCCACTACACCCTTGATTTCTGTCTCCAGAATATCTCCTCTTGCATGCACCAATCTTCCCATTCATTCTAAAGAGAGTCAGCCTGAATTTTCCATTCCTCAGTAAAACCTTTTGAGATGCTAATATGATTAATCTCCTGGAGTTTCTACTCAACTTCTCTTTTGCCTTTAAAAATATTACCAAACTCTTTTTTGTTCTAATCTTTAAGCCAAGATTTGATGTATTTAAGTCTCTGCTGCAACATGAACATTTTAGTGGCTTGAACGGGCATATCTTTCGTCCACCATTTGTCAATATTGTTGGTGAATTCAGGGTAAGAGCCATACATTTTCAAACCTAAAAGGTTTGTTACTGAGTATACCCATAAAAGTAGCTTCAAGCTGGACAAGGCAGTGGTCCAAGCCTCCAAAGGGAAGGATTAAAGCTGACATATCAAGGCCTGTGAGAAGGAGGTCCTCTGAGATTATGAATCTATCTAATCTAGAGGCAACTTGAGAATCCCCTCCTCTCTTATTAGTACAAGTAAATGTGCCATTTAGTGTTTTGGTGTCCACTAGCCCCATGCTATTCATGAAGTTCTGGAAGGTAATGGAGTCACTGCCTAGTGTTCTGGTACTGCTTCTCTATAAGAGATATGATCCTATTTAAATCCCTTGCCAGAATCCATGGCATATCTAGATATCTCTCTCTCAACTCCTCAAGGGAGGTGAGAAGTTTAAGTTTGTCTTCTAGTTTTTGAGGATCGTAGACATTAGTGATCATGTAGATCTCCTTATCACCCAAAGGTTGAATCACCAATGATAGATAGTTCCTAGAAGCTGCAGCATCCAGGATTCCATGTTTTTGAGGATCCCATAGAGTAAGAATCCCACCTACCAAGTTATCCACTTTAACCTCTAGATACTCATACTTGATTAACCATTTCTTGTGTATCTCTCTGATCTTGTCCATCGAACATTTTGTTTCCTCAATAAAAACCATATCTCATTTTTCTTCTTTTATTCTACTGCTAAGAGTTCTTTGCTTCCTTTTACTTCCGAGATCCCTAATGTTCCAAGTTGTAAGATTCATTAAGAAAGGTTTGTAAAGGAGTAACAGGTAAGATTACTCATGTTACCTACGTTAATCATAAGTTTCCATATTTTGTCAACAACTCATTTTGTTTTTTTCTTCCTCTTTTCTTACCCGAGTTCTTGGAAGACTGCATCGGTGTATCCTCCATCATTTTCACTCCCCTATTGTCGTGGCTATCATGGTTTATTTTGATTCCATAACATTTTGCTTGTGATCTCCAAAGGAAGAGTTGTTGAACCTTGTCATACTCCTCTTTTGTCAGAGAGTTTATCCCTTTGGTGATTCCCTATTCCAGAAAATTTTCTAGATCTAACTTCTCCCTCTAGAATCTCTACAATTCATGGTCTTCTGTTCTAGCCTCACTTGGGGTCATCTTTAGGTCCCTACTATGCTCCATAATTCTCAGCATATCAAATTTTTTTTTTTCTAGTATATCCTCCATATTAGCATCCCTTTCCTTCTCAGTGGGAATATTCTCTGATTCCTAGTTTGTCCTGTTTCTTTTACTTCTTCTAAGATCTTGAAACTATTGTGGCTCAGTTGCCTATCTGCATTAATTTTCTTTTGGTACTGCTTGCCTCCTTTCCCTTTACCCCTAACCTTACTAAAACCTTTGGGATCCTTTCCTATAGTGGCTTTCGTATTGCTCTCTAGATTGTTCAATGGGAAATCCCTGTATAGGTGTACATGTTCATGGCACTTACGACATCTATATGGGACGTGTTCATAGTCCACCACCTACATCCATTCCTTGTCACACACTTCTAAATGATTGCATCTAGAAGTTCCCCAGATAAGTCCATTTCCACACATATCCAAGTGAAGGAAGTGTATTTTCCTCTTAGAGTAGCATCTGAGATCTTTATAAAATGTCCTAGCTTCTTGCCGATAGCCTTTAGAGACTATGGTAGCCAATAATCTAAAGGAAGGGAGTGGAGTCTTATCCGTACCAGCACCGAGGTGAAATTTTCTCATTCTGCGACAAAATTCGTTACTAGCTTCCTCAAGATTCTCTTCCTGCCCTTGCGGTCTAATGGTTTCCATTTTTCTATATTCGTAGCCTCTTTTACCACCTCCGTTGGTTTCTTGAAGCGATGCGATCCATATCCCTTGCTTCTTTCAACAATCACTTGACTCAATCACTTGACTGTAGGAGGGAGTTGAACTCCCTCCTCCATGCTCCACCATGGTGACCAACGAAAAAACCTAAAGCAAAAACCTAGTTAAAATTGTAGACGATGTGGTCTCCAGTAATGTCCAATTTACTCAAACATTTTTCAGCAACTTGTAAATCCATCATGAATTTTATTGTAATCAAAACCCATTAATGATTCCATTTTCATAGACTCTAATGACTACTATAAAATAATAACCACACAAAGTCTCCAAATATTCAAGAAGTAAGCCTATTGTGGGCTCTCGACTCCTAGCTGATTAATCTGCATGTAACTAAGGGCTTTGATCTATTATTTAGTTTGAAATTTCTTTTGATCCATCTTATATAGCCTTTTGTCCAGTAGCATCTCAAGAGTCTCTGATAATTTAACACTGGTAAGATAAGAGGCCTAGTAACCATATTTTAAGAAGTCAATAGTAGTACAAACAAACACAAATTTCGTTTTCTCCAATAATTCAACAAAGTGAAGATAAAGGACGAGGAACCTTTTTTTAAGAGGGTTAACAATAGTAAATGAAAGCAAATGGTGCGGTCTGACCGGCTTGGAATTTGATGTTAAATGAAATGATTTATTTTTATTTTTATTTTTATTTTCTTTTATTGTGTCTGATTTTGATGTATTTGACTATGGAATTCTGGATTGTCATGTCAACAATGAAACAAAAAAAAGTTTTTAAACTTCATATTCTCATAAATCAATGTGAGATTTCCAGGAAAAAAATTAGACCTGGGAAGATGGGAAAAATCTTAAAAGCACTTAACAATTAAACTATGCCATTTTAAACTGAAGTCTAAACATTTAAGTTACTTCTAATGTGTGATTTACATGCAGAGGAGGGTTAACTTTGAGGGTTATCCTATTTAATTTTATAAGATTATTTATTTAGTTAAATCATAAATAGATGAAATTACATGAAGGGGTATGTTGTTTACCCCGTTTTCCGAGCCAAGGATTTTTTTCCATCCTGTGATGATTGTTTAGTATTCTCGTTGAAATTTTCTTTAATGTTTTTCATATTAATGGTCACCTAGCAGAGCTAAATTCTTTGGACAATGGTGATATCGATTGTTTAGTTTTCTCCTCAATTTTTGTTGATTTTTTCCTCATTGTTAATGGTGATAACTTTCTTTTATTTTTTAATTAAAACAATTTATTGATTTAAAATATATTTACAACCAAATTACACATATAAGCCATACTATTTTGTTTCTTCCTACCATATTGGGGAATTCTTGTTGTCACCGGGAGGACCAAAAAAAACTTTCAACAAACTTTTACAACAAGATTTAAAAAAAAAAAATTAGACACTCTGGTTCTAATCAGATAGTACAAAACATAGGGTTAGGTTATAAATATTGTCAAAAAGACTATTAAATTGGAAAACCATTAGTATTGTAATAAATATATAGGTGCTATATCCCTTGCACTAGAACCAAGAGGAATATGTGTGTCCAAATCATAGTGAAGATGCTCTTCCACATGGGCTAGTCTACCATCAAGCCTGTCCATGTAGAAACATTTATTTCTTATCAATATTTTGATGTCCTCCAGTAAGGAAAATACATTATACATTTCCACCTGCTTATCCTTTAGAACCGTACCTAGTAGGGTCTTCATTTTCTAGTACAAAGCAATTACGGTAAGAGACTACTTCCTTCACCCCCTACTATGACCAAGGTTAGGTATACAACTGGATACCTACCCCAAAATATCAGAATATAAGCTAGGTAATGATGAGTAAATGGGAGATTCCATTCCAATAGTATGTTAGATGGATTTAATAATAAGGCCTAGTTTGTTGGTTCAACTATTAGTCAAGGTTTATGTGAATGCTTGAGGCTAAGGTGTTTTTATTGAAGTATTGTGTTAAAATGGAATATTGATAGGTATAATAGATGAAACATTCCTATATTTACTAAGTTCTCGAGTAGTATCCTCCTTGGTTCAACTAAGGATAAGTAAGAGATGGACTAAGAGAGCTATGGATGTTATGGATATAATTTATATAAAAATAATAGAAAATAATGTAAATAATAATAATCATAATTAATGATTAATTAATTAAATAGTTAGTAATTAAGAGGTATGTCCCTAAGGACATAACCGTTATGAAGATTAATTTTATAGGGTATATAAGCATGCACTCACCCTCATTGTAATCATCTCACATCAATTATTTATATAATATTCAATATACAATTACTTGTCCTATAGTGGATGTTTAGATCTTCGAGCTATTCTGAAGATTATTGATGTGTATAAAAAATTTGTTTGCTGCATTGGTATAAGGGAATTCCTCTAAGTATACGAACTTTGTTCATTATATTGGTATCAGGGTTGTTCGATCCTCTTTCCGCTTAACCACTGCATAGAGTTGCCTTCTCTAATCTAGTTCTTTGATTTTCAAATTCATCAGCGTTGTTGCCATTGAAGAGTTCCGCTACAAGAATTTGGAGTTTCTCCATTTCTCCAATTTTTTCATTCAGACCCTTGCCCATGATATATATATATATATATATATATATATCATCTTATGTATAATATGGAAAGTATATAATTAAAAAAATTAATATATCTATATATATTAAAGATAAAAAGTATGGAAAAGAAACAAGTAAAAAAAATCACTAAAAAAAACGTCAAAGGAAAATAAACTTCCAAAAAATAAAAAAATAAAACATTTTAAAATGATAGAGAAAAAGAATTAAATAGTAAACATTTATACAGCCAAAAAAAAAATTTAATGACTTGTTGGTCATTGTCTGCTGCAACTATTACCAACACTCTGCTTTTGCCCAACCACCCCAGATTGAATCCACGACTAAATTACTAGATGCAGACCATCGATAGACCACAACAAAATTTTCATAGGGCCAAGACACCCAACAACAGTCGAACTAGTTGTTTCCTCAAGCCGTGCAACAAACTGACAATGGAACACAACAATCCAACAACAGAACCACTGCACACCCCTCCATCATCTCCATTGCACCAACCGACGTCTTATACATGCCATGACCACTATTGCATCAACTGTATGATTTCTGTTGTCTGCACAAACAACCACAACCTTTCTCGATCCACCAACAAGTCCATCGAAAGTGTCATTGTTGACTGACTAAGATGTCTTTTTATAGAAGATCTTAATCCCTACATTAGTTGTCAACCCGAGGTAAGTCATTCTATCTCAATAGTGCCAACACAGTATATGCAGTGAAGCTAGAGGTTATCTAACGATGAATGATGCAATCACTAAATGCTAATTATTCAATTCATTTCACACAACCTGAAAAGAACTATCTACGGAACAAATACTCTCAACACACTCTGCAATTCTATGCAACTCGTTCCGAAATCAATTGAAACTGAATGCAAATAAGAATTACAATTAGAATCGTTCAAATAGTCTTAAGATTAATCACACTTAAGCAAGTAAAGAAACTATGACTATTGAACAACACTATTAAGGTATAACAACCCAAATCAATATGCATTACTAAATTGAACAAAAATAGTAAGTGAACAACAAATAGCACTAAAGGATTCTTAAGTGGCAAACATTTTATATTGCAATTTGTATAAGTTAATCAATCTTGTCTTTCAATATCTATGATAACATCTATTCAAATTAAAAACAATTCAACATGCATTCACTCATTCTAATCAAAGCGCTAATTAATTATGTCTCACAACTTCACTCTAAATCTATTTGAATAGCAGTATAAATCAACATCACAAATCTTCACGATAAATGAAATAACTGAACATTAAGTCAATTGAAAAGATTGAATATAAAACTATAACACAAAGGAGTAGTGGAACTTCTTGTGAATGGGCCCGGAGTCGCCAAAAGCCTCTACTTAATAAAAACTCATAATACAAAGATGTATCAAATGCAACCTTCTTTCATTAAATTCAAGTAACAGCTGACAGAGTCATTGAATTAACAATTTTGATGTTTCCCAACTGTATTTAATTGCCTTTCGGCCCTATATATAACATAAAAGAGAAACATGTATAAAAGCGAATCCTCAGGATTAGGGGATCCTCAGGATTTCGCAATATAAAATCTGATCATATGATAAAATAGGAATGTTTGAACTGATATTCTTCTTCCTTGTCTACCCCAAACACTATGGCTTTTCCCTTTTATGGCCTCGTATTGTTCTACCAACTGAGAAAATTTTTCCCAATCGCATCTCTGCATACAAAGATATCATAAGTTTTTTGTACGAGATTTACCTAGTATTCTATCACCAATAGTTTCATCCAACATTAGCCAATATTTTCCTCATTTTAATATATAAGCAGAGATAATCGTATAAGGATGAATGCTAAATGAAGCATTTTGTGAAGAGAAACCATACCTTTTTCTTATCCCAACATACTCCCCAACTTACCTTGTTGCACGTCCTCATGCAAGCATATAGTTCAGATGCAATTGAGTGAGTAAATAAGCAAGATATACTTCCTCCTTGTAATTCCTAAAACCATTATTTTGCTTAAGAACAATGAAAGCCTGGGTTAAATCAGGATCCTTTAAGTTATAATCATTATGGTATTGATCAAGAGGATACCATATGATTGGAGTTCTGTAGCGGCATCCTATCTAATTTGACCCGATTGTTTTTTTGATTAGGTAAGAGTAGGACCTACTATTAATCTAGTTAAAAATACATAATTTACAAGATGCAACCCCATGAGAGTTCAATAGGCATCTGTGTAGTCAGAATAAGGAACCACGCATCCAGAACCAGGCAAATTCCTAACAAAACCACTGGGGAGTTACCTCTGTTTACTCTGGACAACAGGCAATCAGTAGACCATCTGCTCATGCTATCTAGTACTGAAAGAATTCGAGACCTCAAAAGAAGTTTCAAGTGAGGGTCCACCAGACTTCCAAAAAAGAAGATCAACTAGAAACTTCATAGAGCTTGTAGAGCCACGCACCCTTTGAACCGACCTATTAGTGTCCACTGGACCCGCACTGAACTTGGGCCCACAACAATCCATACCAAACCATTCTTACAGACCCGACGTAAACTTTATTCCGTTCCTCTAAACTTTTTTCGGGTCTAGGACACCAAGATAACTTGCATGATCAATCAAACACCGTTAATCTCCTGCTGATATCCAATGATTTACGAAGATATCCGATGGACAAATCGCATGAGGGATAACCATGCAAAGAGAGTGGTATTCTCTCACATCTCCTTGCTACATGTCGCATGAAGAGTAGAATCAGACCCTTCCTAAAAAAAACCTGATACCACTTAGACCCCACATGATAAACCTCTTGTGGTTTTAGAAAACAACTCCTTGTGGAATAGCTATTGTGCTCTTTCGCCAAGCGGTAGCCATTGATCTCACGCATTAGACTGTTCTTGTGCCATCCTCCCAAAATCACTGTTAAGCCCAAAAAGCCATCAACATTTCCACCTAATGTCTTGTTCCATGGATGACCCAACCTGTAGTACTTCCATAGAGGGTCCAAAGCAATACTGAATTGTGGATTGCGACCCATACCCCAAGAGGGCAAACAAATTAGCGTACCATGTCCTCCCTCCTGTCTTCTATACCATCTTCGTCCTTCCTTTGAATCCATAGCTCTATATCTTTGTCTACCTAACAGAGATAGTCCTCCAACAGTTTGCCTAGGGGTACTATATCCCATTCATACCAGGAATCCCTATCCATGTTGGTGACTCCCTTGTTCACCAAGTGATCTGCTAACATGTTAGCTTTCCTCTTCACATGGACAAAGCTGACCATTTTTAAGGTTTGCAGGTGGAAGTGGATACAATGAAAGACTTGCAAAAGCCTTCAATGCTTTGAAACTTTATTTGAAGAAGTACCATTGCATATTTTCTTGGCCACTCCTATAAGCAATTCTGAATCTGCTTCTATGATGACATTGTGCAAATTAGAAACAAACAAAATTTTGAAGCCTTGTTCTAGTGCCATGAGCTCCACCGTGTTGTTTGTGGCCTTGCCCAAGTGGCCATGGAAGATTTTCTTTATTTGACCCCTTTCATCTCTAATAAGCCCTCCAAAGCTAGCTAACCCTGGATTGGCTTTAGAAGCCCCATCTATATTAATGTTTAGAAAGCCATGAGGAAGAGGCTGCCAAATATTAATATTTGAATTAATTTGGCTTACTCCCTTGAATAAGCCTTGTGGTTTTATGGGTTGGAGACGCAACTACATAAGAATGCTCGCTTCTCAGGGCAGAGGAGGATCCTTAGGAATATTCATCAAGAGGTTTCTTATTGTGTCTTTGAGCTGCCTCAAAATTTGGGCAATTATGTGTTTGGGCTCTCTTTCTCTGTCTTTCAAGATCTAATTGTTGTGCTCTTTCCAAAAATTCCAGATAACAATGCCTAGTACCAGAATGCAAGCTTTATTAATAATTTCATTCCCTAAGAAATATACCCACCAATTCTTCAAAGTATTAGAAATGTTGAGACTATCCCTATCTGTTTTCCTAAATATTGAGGCCACCCAGTCCCATATGTTTGATGTGAAAGGATAGAGGTTGAGATGGTGATCCATCGTCTCCTCTTGAGAGCCACAGAGATAGCATTGGTAGGGGCCATGAATAAATTTATTTTCATCCAGTGGGGGCTTTGCCAAAGTTTCTTTCAAACTAGATCAGGATTCGAATAGTTAAATCTTGTTACTTCCTATTTAGCTTCTTTGATGTTAAAGTTTCCTTCGATGTTCTTTCCCCATATTAATTGGTTAGATAAGGAGGATACTAGGATCCTTCTATGATCTAGCTCCTGGGAAAGGATTCTTTCCAAGAACTTCAGAGGAGTATCATCACTATGGCCTAGATCCTTCCAAATCCTCCATTTTTTATTATCCCTATCTTGGTCCCAGAAATCTTTAACCATAATCATCCCTTTGTTATCTGTGTCTCTCTTTAGAGCTGCTAATTCATCCTTATATAGGTTGGGTTCTTGTTGCCAATAGTCCTCCCAAAATCTTTCTAGGTTTCCTACTCAAATTTCCTAGAAGATGTGTTGCTTAACAATACTTTTATTCTTCCAAGCCAGATTCCAAATATGGGAGCCCCTAATTTTCCCTGACATTCTAATGTGATCCTTTTCCTGCCAATACTTGGCATATTTTTGTTTCCCCAACTTAGCCCAGGGAGATGTTGATTCCTTAATCCATCACCACCAAAGTTTGGCTCCCAAAACTCTACTAAGGGTTTCAGGTCATGAAGCCCCAAGCCACCATGGTTTTTGGGCTTGCAAATCTCGTCCCATGCTACTAAAGCCCACTTCTTTTTTTCTTCACCTCTACCCCATAAAAAATCTTTTTGTATACTCCGAATCTATTGCATAATGCCTTTAGGAGCAGGAAGAGCTGAGAACATAAAAATGGGGATAGCTTGCGAGACCGCTTCTGTGAGCACCAGGCGTACTACCAAATTTAGTGACCTGTGTGTCCATTTCTTGACCTTGTCCTGAAGTTTGTTAATTGTTGGCTCCCACACACTCTTGCTCAACGGTTTCTCAGTAAGAGGTACGCCTAGACACTTGGAAGGTAGTTGTTCCCTTTGAAACCCAAGAATTCTAGTAATATTCTCTGAGTAGCAATATTGGTATTAAAGAAAAAAACTTTGGATTTGTTGAGGCTTACATCTGTGCCTGCTACCTTAGCAAAGTCAATCAAGATATGTTTGATCTCTTTGGCTTCCCTGACGGTGGGTATACCCTGTAGCATCGTATCATCCACAAATTGTTGATGAGTATTTGTTGCTCCATCTTCGGTGAGTTTGATACCCTGAATACATCCTTCAGTATTTGCCACTTTGAATGCTCTACCTAGACATTCTATCATGAGAACGAAGAAGAAAGGTGAGAGAGGATCTCCCTGTCTGAGACCTCTGGATGGTGTGAAGGTTCTTGATGGAGCTCCATTGAGCAATATAGAGAAACTGGTCGTGGTGAGGAGTGCCATAACCCATCTTAACCAATTTTTGTCAAAGCCATAGGCCCTTAGAATTTCTCTTATATAACACCAACTTAGCTTGTCATAGGCTTTCACTAGGTCCAACTAAATGATCATACCATATTTTTTATTGTTTTTGAGAGAGTGTAGCACCTCATGTGCTTAGATGATGTTGTGGAGAATTTGTCTTCCTTCCACATAGCCTGTTTGCTCCTCCGAGATTAGAGATGGTAGAAGGGGCTTGAGTCTATTGGCTATCACTTTGGAAATGATTTTGTACACCACATTGCACGAGGCTATGGGTCTGAAACCATATGGATTCATCGCATTTTCCTGTTTTGGGATCAGAGTTATGAAGGAAGCATTAAGAGCCTTCAAAACTTTTTTATATTTTATTGAGTTTTCCACAACCTCAAGGATATCCTGGTTGACTATTTCCCAGCAGGCTTTGAAAAATTCCACACTGAACCCATCCGGGCCTGGGGCTTTTCCATTTTGCATTTCATTGATCACTCCGCTGACTTCCTCTTATGACACTGGCCTCTTAATATTGTGGTTATCTTCTCTGGTGACCAGCTGAGGGATGTATTGAGTGAATTATTCAATGAACCTAGATATATCCTCCAAGGGTTCCTCTGCTATATTGAGGAAGTGTTGTACAAGGACTGATTCCATTTCGTTGTGAGAGACAAGCTCTATTCCTTAAGAATATTTGAGTTTGGTGATTTTGTTATCTACCCTATGAGCCATGGTGGATTTATGAAAAAAAATTGTATTCCTTTCTCCCTCCATAATCCACTGTATCCTTGATTTCTACCTCCAGAAAATTTCCTCTTGCAAGCATCACTCTTCCCATTCTTCCTGCAAAGAGTTAGTAAGCTTTTGCCTCTCCTCGGTAAATCCATCTGTGATGTTTATCTGATTAATCTCTTGTAGCTTCTACTCCACTTCTTTTTTGGCTTTGAAGATATCACCAAATTCTTTTTTGTTCCATTCTTTGAGTTTGGATATGATGTATTTGAGTCTTTGATGGAGTATGAACATTTTACTGCCTTGGATGTTCATATATTCTCTCCACCATTTTCCAATAATATGGATGAATTTAGGGTGAGATAGCCACGCATTTTCAAACCTGAAAGCTCTGTTTCTGGTCGTGCCCATAAATGTGGCTTCCAAATGTACAGACCAGTGATCCGACCCTCCAATGGGTAGAATAAAAGCTTTCATAGATGGCCTGTGAGAAGGAGGTCCTCTGAAACAATAAATCTATCAAGTTTGGAAACAACTTGAGAAGCTCACCCACTGTTCTTTTTCCAGGTGAAGGTTCCATTTATAGTTTCACTGTCCACTAGCCCCATGTTCATTACAAAATTTTGGAAAACCAAGGAGTATCTTCCGAGTTGTCTAATACCTCCTTTTTCTCTGAGAGAGATCTTATCATATTGAAATCTACTCCAACAATCCAAGGAAAATTGGGGTATCTTGCTCTGAGATCCTCAAGAGAGATCAGAAGTTTGAGCTTGTCTGCTTTCTTTTGTGGTCCATAAGAATTTGTAATCATGTATACTTCCTTACCACCTATAGGTTGACAAACCATAGAAATATATTTCCTGGATGCTTCAGTGTCTAGGATCCCAAATTTTTGTGGATCCCACAGCGTGAGAATCCCCCCTGCCGAGTTGTTTGCTTTAACCTCTAGGTACTTATATCTAATTAGCCACTTATTATGAATTTCTCTAATCTTTTCCATCGAACATTTTGTCTCCTGAATAAAGATCATATCTAGTTTTCCTTCCTTAATTCTATTACTGAGAGTCCTTTATTTTCTTTTCTTTCCTATGCCTTTGATATTCCAGGTTGTGAGATTCATTAAGAAAGGTTAGTAAAGGTGTAACTAGTAAGATCTTTCATCTTACCTGAGTTAATCAGTAATTTCCCGCCTTCGTTGAGTAGATCATTCTGTCTTTTCCTTCCTCTTTTTCTTCCTGAGTTTTTTGACGATTGTGCCTGTACATTTTCCATCATTATGACTCCACTGTGCTCTTGACTTTCATGATTTCCTTTGACTCTAGATCCATTTACTTGTGATCTCCATATGAAGAGCTATTGTACCATATCATAGTCCTCTTTTGGCAGGGATTCCACTCCTATAGTCGTCCCTTGTGTTAGTGTCTAGATTTACCTCATGCCGAAAAGGTAGGATCCAGAGCCAACATCAAACCACACTCAACTTGGTCGCTAGCTCTACCAGGTCAGGAGAGGGCTCTCTCCCGGTTAATCTCAGCGGATTATGATCACTAAGGAGTTGAGATTGATGGATATAGCTACTTATCTTAGGCTAGGTATAGGTGAAAAGGAGTTTGACTAGGTAAAATGATGTGTTTGTGGGCTCTAAGGGAAAGGTAGATTTTGGGTGCAGGGAATGAGGCTTAGTCTTGCAGGGATCTCAATGGGGCAAGGTAGGCAACTGTATTTGGCACTCTAAGTCAAGCGAGATGGATGGATCAGATAGAGGAGGAGTTGAAGAGGGTAAGAGAAGCCATGGATCCTCTCCAAACAGTGGAAAACATCAAAAACTAAAGCAAACTTCAAGTAGAGCACTGCAATTTATTCTACTTACACTCTTGTTTGATTCAACTGAGAAGAAGTAAGAGAGAAAATGACATACATAACACATGAATAAATTCACAAATACATAAGAAAGAACTATACCAAAACAAATGCCACAAGGTTCCCAAAGAGTGCTGCAAACCCTGGTCTCAATTCCTTAGCCAAAATGCTGATATGAGTGTACAATGAAGCTCCTTGCTTTCTCAAGAGTCCAACCATGCTAATGATTGAAAAAACACATAATATAGACAAAACATAGCTCATCCTAGCCTCTATGGGTTGAGCTCACATGTTTAGCAGCTCATCCAATTGATTCTAAACTAGGAACTAGAAATCAGGCAATGGAACAACATGCCTCTAGAAACAAGGGAACTGATTCATTCAGTTTCAAACAAATTTTTAACTGATGAATCTACCTTACCAAGTGAAAATTTGACATATTTACATCATGATACATAAATGTATATGAAATTACATCACAATTTAACATTAAGAAATTGAAAAAGTTAAACTGGCCAAAGCTAGGCGAAAAACAAAGCAATACTTGGTCAAAGTGGCAAAATTTCCTCTATGCGTCGCGCCTGATTCTCTATGCGTAGCGCCTTTTTCGACCCATTTTTGGAGGCCTTACCTGTGTCCAAATTAGCTCCAGGTGTGATTTTTCGGAAGGTCGGCCTATCTAATTTCCAACCCAAGTGGTATTTTTCAATTTGGCCTTCATTTTCTCTGTCAAAAATCAAATCTCCCAAGACTGCTTATTGTGTGTCAACATAGGGGTAGTAAGGTCATTTTTTGAGTGTTTTTGACCTTTTTGAGGGCTCAAAAACCTACCCAAATTTCTTGGCCATTGGTAGGAAAGCATACTTTTTCATTCCAAATCCAAAAATGCTAAGTTTTTGTGCTTTGGAGCCTCCTAGCAAAAGCGAGCACCACGTGGCGTGACGCATAGGGCAGAAAATCTTGTTTTTGTGCCAAAAAATTTCAAAAATGCAAAAAGTGCTCCACCTTTTTTGAAATTTGGGCGGAATATTCTCTATCAAGAGTTATGTTGGGCAAAGGAAGCCTCAACTAATATCTGAAGTCGATCATGCTCCTTTCGCTTCTTTGATGCCTTCTTCAATTTTGCCTCTAAACTCCTTATTCTTGCCTTGCAAACTTTGCTCCTCGCCATGTAATGAAAAGCCATGTGTCTCAACAAGTCTTTCTCCTTGTTAGCCTTCTCCAAAAATATCTCTAACTGGATATTGACTCTCTCGAGCCAAGACTCCTGATCGATATTGATCTCTTGCTCAAGTGAAGTGAACTCCACCCTCCTCCTTTGGGCAGCTTGGCGATTCTCCCGAATGTTTTGCAACTCCATGATCACCTGCTGATCTTCAATCCACTTATTCCTTTGCTCCAAGTAATTTATAATCCACGTAGCCCTCTCCAAGTTGAGGGACAAGGCTTTGATGTCTGGATGATTCTCTTGGATGATTTCTTTGATATTTGTGCTTCGCGGGCCCATATCTGTATCATCATCCTCAATAAGAATAAAGTCTCACTCACCTGAAGGCCCCTCATCCTATGTTGGCCTCTTGTATTTGTCCTAAACCTGTGGTGGTGATGACATAAGCAAGACCCCTTCCACCCTAGGTGCAGATAATACTCACTTTATTGTTGCGAACAACTGCCTAGTTCCCTTCTGATAAGTGATAAATACGGACATACTAGCGGTCTTTGTCTCATCACCCTCATGCTGATAAGAAGGTCCACTTGTCTCATGCAAAGCCTCTAAAGGTACCTAAGGAGCTCTGAAAAACTCACGATAAATGAAGTCCTCTAAAGTGATGCCCTGTAAGCCAAGCTGATGAATGACAACAATTTTAATGAGAGCAAAATGATAAATACTATTGAACTGCTATTGAGGAGTCTTGTGTTGCACTAGGGTGGTCATCTTCTCAATATTTCATCACATGAAGTAAGGGATGTTCATCATCCTTACCCTAGTAAAATGCATCAGCAGCCTAATATGATAAGCATACAAATGGGAGAAGTTTCCCTCAAAGCTAAAGTACTTCATGATCAGTTTCATTAAAGGAGAATATGCATCTTTGAGGTACTCAAAAGGAAAAACTCTCCTGAGTTGTCTCATATAATCGAGCTTAATGTATGGTTCATAATGTTGCTAGTCAATTTGCTGCCTCTTGTTCCATTGCTCTCCAATGTTAGGTATACCGGTTGCTAGTGAAATGGGTTCTCGTATTAATGTGAAAGTGACACTAGCTAGAGTGGCTTGGCCATCATGTAAATGTAGCACAAATAAATGAGACAACTCATGATGAAATTGAATGCTAGTAACTTTCTCACAAAATTCATAGCAGGACTGGTGCTGAAAACAAGAGATGGCAAGAGGGCGGGCCTGTAATTCAGCAAGAGTGGTTATTTCTTCTCTAATATGTTTGCCACCTCTATGAGGCCTCCTTGGTGCATGTACCTCTGTAGGTGAGTCACTGTGTGTCTCCTCTTCATAATCATATGAGGGATCAGATCCATGTCTGCTAATGGATGGACTGTTTTGGAGAAATAGGTGAGCTATGATGTGTTTTGACTTTTGTTGCGAAGGGAAAAGTGATACAAGGGATTGTAGGGGAAGGGAAAAATGAAGGATTTTAGGGACTGTTGGGATAGGTTTTATTTAGGGAAATAGGGAATTAGGGAATGATTTAGGAGTTTTTGTATAGGACTAGGGTTTGGGAGTTTGTGTTTGGGATTTTGGGAAATGGGATTTGGGGCATGGGATTAGTAAATTTAGGGGTATGTGAATTGAATTCGGGGAATAGGGAAATCAAGGGAAAAATGGAGTAAGGTAGTGGTGAGGTGAGGGGATAACTTGGAAGCCAAACAATTAATACAAAACCCTAGCACTGTTTTCTTTGGAGAGAGAGGTAGGGTTTAATTTTCTTATCCAACCACCGTAAGGCAACCACGATCAAACAAGCACCAAATTTGGATGAAAAACAATGATAGAAGCTCAACCTACTTGTACAAGTGAAGACCCACTCATTTTGAGTGATTTGGAGCGAGTGTTGAATTTTTCAAGCTTGCTGGCTGTGTGCGCCGCGCATCAAACCCAACGTGCCGTGCCAGTGTATGTGCGTGCCTATGTAGATTTGCATTGAAAATTGCGGCCCAACCCTCTGTTTTTGGCAATTTTCTCCAACTTTTCCTTTCTCGCTCCGAAAACGAATTTGCTTTGATTCCAAGAGTGCAAATGAGCTTTTCATATTTGGAGACATAACTTATATATGGAGCTTTTAAATTCTTGGTTGATAAAATCCACTTTTACAATGTTTTGAATTTGACTTTATTTTTAAACTCTGTTTTTGAACTTTTTCACTTCGTTTGAGCTTTGTTTTGAACTAAATGACCTGTTCTTTGTTTGTTTTGTAGGTGGTTGGAGCCACTGGGGGTAGGGAAAGTGACCAGGGTTACACATGAAATGATTTACATATGGAGGACATGAAATTACATAAATTTATACAATAAAAGAAAAATACTCAGTTTTTCTTCAAAATAGGGTTTTGAGGAAAGACACATCTCTGAGAACTTGATGGTGAAATTTATTGATGCTGGAACCTCCTCATGTGCCTGCTGGTTGTTATTGGACACTTTGAAACACTTTTTGATGAAACCCTAATGAAACCCTAGACCTAAATGACAATGAAACCCTAAAACAAAACCTTTGCAATCTTTAAGACAAAAGATGACTGTATATGCTTTTTAATCAACAAACATGAGCTAGAAGGTAAATGACATGAGGGAAACTATAGGAAAGCCACTACCATCAGATGATCCATGTGCCTAATGGAATGCAACTGACTGAGCGGGACACCTAATATGAAATGCAACAAGAGGATTTGATCTCTGACAAAGGGATGAAGACACTGACACTAACATTGGCTCTAATGGGGATGGTAGCTCCTTCGAGGTGCCAAGAACTACAAATCTCTGGGAAAGCTGACAGTGCCTTCTTCCATTGGGCTATGGAGTCAATAACTTTGACAAAACAAAACTGAACTCTTGACTTAAAGACTCAATTTCAGTACTGAATGTGACTCAACTTTGACCCATTTTCAAGACTGAAATTGACTGAAAGACCTAATTCTAACAAATCAAACCAAAACTGAAATCAAACTTCAACTTTATAGCCTTCACCTCGGGCCCCAAACTGAAGAATGAAAACAATACACACTTGCAATGGAATTTAAACAAACAGGTATATATAGTGATGAACAGGACAACATAAAACATTTCACAAATAATACAGTTTGAGGAGCCGACCATTCATTGGCCCACCAGGACAATCTTCAGCATTCATCTCTTACAAAAGGAAAGCATTCTGGCCCCGATGTGCAGCAGTCTTGTACACTCCTTTCCAAAGGTTTTCAAATTTTCCATGTTTACTTTTCTCCTCATTCCTTGCATCCCATTTTAGCACTCTGTCTCCTATTTCAAACCTATCCACCTTTGCTTTTCTATCATATATTCTTTTGATTCTTTCTTGCAACTTAAAAGTGTTATGAAATAATTCCTCCCTAGTTTTCTGCAAATGAATGATTTGATTGATCCTCCACTACAAACCATCATCTTCGTTGCTTGCTTCCTGCAAAATTTTGACCACTAGGACTGCCAAAGAGGTCGGTAAGACTGTGTCCATACCGTACACCAGCTCAAAAGGAGACACGCCTATAGATGTTTTGTGGCTTACACTGTCTGCCCAAAGTGCATTGACCTGCTTTTTGTTCCAACTTTTCTTATTAATTTCCAACAAGATTTTGATAATGTTGACAAGAAATTTATTTTAGGATTCCACCAATCCATTGCTTGGTGGGTAATAGGTAGTCGAATGCCCCAAAGTGATTTGATACTTATGAAAAAAATCAATTATTCTTTTCGATTTAAAGGATGTTGCATTGTCAGTGATCAGCTTATTGGGACAACCAAAATGAGACAAAATGTTGTTTTCAAGAAAGGAGATAATTACCAAATCGGTGGCCTACCTTGAAGGAATTGCCTCAATCCATTTGGTGAAATAATCAGTCGCTATGAGGATCCACTTATGTTGTGCTGAAGAAGAAGGGTGAATCTCACTGATGAAATCCTAACCCCACTGCTAAAACGGAGTACTTACTTCAATGGGCTTGAGTGGTAAAGGCTGCAACTTCCTCTTACCTTGAAAAATCTGACATTCATGGCAGCTGGCCACTATTTTATACACATCAGCAAAAAGAGTTTGCCAATAATATCCCGCCCTCAAGATTTTATTAGCTGTTTTCTTCCAGAAAATATGGCCTCCACAATCTCCTTTGTGAAAGTATTCCATCACCTGTTTCGCCTCTTCTTCCACTAAACAATTGAGCAAGACACCATCGGGATCTTTCCAATAAAGTGCACTATTCATGATACAAAACTTTGCAGCCTTCAATTTCAGTGTTCTACTCTTGTCTTAGCCATTCTGAGTGGTGATGACAGATTTTGGAGTACATAAACAATGTCCAAATACCAAGGAGAAATAAGGAAAATTTCAGCAGATTCTCTTCATTTTCCTCGAACATAGTAGCAATTAAATTAATTTCCAAGACGTGTAGATATGACTTAGCCATTAGTTTAGCCAATCCCTGTCCTTTAATGAGCGTTTTTGGTTTGATTTCCACGTCACACTCCAACAAGGCAGCAATCCATTTGCCTCTTCTCCCCTCCGGATCTGTTTGCACTAAGACATCATTAATAATAACATTAGGGACATAAGCAAGGATGTGAGAATGAAAAATATAAACCCGAAAGTATTTCAATGCCTTTACCAAAGCGAGGTCTTATTTTTCAATAATATTTTACTTCAATGCTGCATCCCTTATGGTTTTGCTGAAAAATGTGGTTGGCTTCTCGAGCTGGTCTCTTTTTTGCATCAAGACCACTGCCATAGTATGATCCGAGGCAAATGAAAACAAAATAAAATCCTAAGTATAGTCTGGGCTGATCAAAACTGGAGCTGAAGAAATAGCCAATTTCACCAAATTGAAGAACTTAACCACTTCCTTAGTCCACCTTACTGCACTATCCTTTTTGAGCATGTTTGTGATTTCCTTAAATGTTCTATAAGGTTGGGCACAAAGCGATGTAAAAGATTTATCTTACCATTGAAGGATTGGATTTCTTTCTTACTTCATGGAAAATCAATCTTTTGAATGGCCTCCACCCGAGCGGGATCGATGCGGATGCCCTCCTTTGATATCATATGCTCGAGGAGCTTTCCTTCATCCATGGCGAACAAACTTTTCTTTGGATTGAGAGAGATGCCATACTTCCTACACCGCTGAAACACAATCTTCAAATGATATAGGTGATCTTCATCTAAATTAGACGAAATAGTTAGGTCACCAAGATAAACAACTATGAAAACATCTTTTTCATTAGAAAATGCTATATCCATCGCCCGCTGAAAGGTTGCACCATCATTTTTCAATCCAAAAGACATCTTTGCATAATGAAAAGCTCCCCACAGAGTGGTGAATGTTGTTTTGTCTCAATCATCCTCATGGACCAGAATTTGGTTATAACCCAAATAACCATCGAGTAGCAACATCCGGGATGCCCCAACTACTCACTGAAGTATGTGATCCATGTTGGGCAATGGATAGTTGTCCTTCAAAGAACTTTGTTCAGATTCCTAAAATCAATACATAGCCAAATCTCACCTATTTTCTTGCACACGGGCACCAAGTTTGAAATCCAATCTGAAAACCTTATGGGGCCTATGATACCGACCTTATACAACTGATTCACTTCCTTCTTAATTAAGGGAAACAACTTTGGATTTATTTTTCTTAGCTTTTGATGAAATGGCTTTTGAATAGGCTTGATCAGGATGACATGTTGAATTATACTTGTATCATATGACTTCAAATCTGAATAATCCCAAGAGAAAACATCAGTAAAATAAGATAACAAACTGATATACTTTGCTTTTACCTATAGAGGCAACACCTTTGATAATTTTACCATCTTAGGATTTTCAACTGATCCAATGTTCACATCCTCCACTCCTTTCTCAGTTGGTAGCAAGCTTGGTTTTCGAGCCACATCATCATGATTGAAAAGCTCCTCTAAAGGTATTAGACCTTTAGGAATGATGTTGTCCTTGAGCTGCAAAACTTCCATCTAATTGGCTTCAATATCAGCCTCACCATCATCATATTCCACATCGATAAAAGTGTCTTTGAATTTACCTTTGTTTTGCAAAAATTCATCAATCTCATCATCATCTTGGAACACTTGCCAATACCGTTGATTGTCCGGGATAGCTAGGCGATGCTTCACATGAATCTCAAACTTGTTATTTGAAATCATGGGAATTTTCAGATTACTTGTTGTTGTTGCAAGTGAGTCAGCAATGATATTCTGAGCACAGGGAACACATGCCAAATTGTGATCTGAAAAGACCTTCAAGATATCCAACACTGCATTGCGGTAGGCTCGCATTTGAGGATGCTTAGCTTGCTATTCCCCTTTCACTTGCTTGATAACTAACTCGGAGGTGCCATACACTAAAATCCTTTTGGCATTCAACTTTCTAAGAATATTCAAACCATCAATTAAAGCTTCATACTCAGCCTCATTATTTGAACAATAAAAAGCTAGTTGATAAGAGCAGACCCTTATATTGCTAGGCACTTTGTTTGGGGTGAAAACAGGGCTACATATCCAAATGCCAATTCCAACACCTTCCCTTCCTACCGCACCTTCAAAATCCATAATCCATATGCCTATTTCATCTTCTTCCAAATGCTGAAACTCTGTTTGTTCTATTTCTCTTCTTTGTTGACCATCAATATGTTGTTGTTGTCGGAAGGTTGATTGCTTAGCAGTTTTCCTTTCTTGCTTCAAAACTTCTCTGAAATTTTTAGAGATTTTGGGAATGTCTTCTACCTCAACTACTTGGCTATTTACATCATTAAAGCTATCTGAATACAAAACAAATGATTCTAAATTAGTATGTACATAGTTGATTGGATGATTTACCACCTTCTCCTTACTATTGATCATGTACTTCATCTTTTGTTCCTGGTATAGTTTCCTCATCTCACCGAACACGAGAATGGTAGCATAGGAGAAATCAAGTTGCATTGTCCCTTTAATATTTTATCCCCAAGATCTCGAAAGAAGCATGCAAAATCTAGGAGGTATATCCAGTACGACTACATCCATCAAAACATTTTTGGTTGGAATCTGATCCAAGCTAACCACCAAATCCTGGATAAGACCAATGTACCTCACTCTACTGGAATCGAAAGAGTAAAGGTCCTGACACTTTCTCATGATGTCCAGTCCCAATTTCTCCATGATGGCCTGAGGCATGAGATTATGAGATGCTCCAGAATCAAACATAGCATTATGCAACACAAAGTCATGCACCCTGAGACTGATATAAAAAGGAGCTACATCACTATCTTGAGACTGACCTTCCAATGCTAGACAAAAAGGCAACTCAGGACTATCATCTTCCACGTTCATCATATCAGATGATGGATCTAGATTCAAAATTTTGGACACCTAACCTTTATAATTGTTGTTCTTCATCAGCTCAGTCAAAGGAATAGATATTTTTAACTTAGCGATTTCATTTCCTAAGTCAAAAACTGAAACTTTTTCTACCTTTTTCGCTGAAACATCCTTCTTTTCACTTTTCTCTTTCGACATACTTGGCTTATTTGATCTCTCATTTGCTGATGACGTTTTGTTGGTGGTAGGATCAGCTGTCTCTTTTCCTTTTTTCTACACATTAGGAGGATCATTCTTTAGCGTTGCTGCCTCCTTCCTTTTCTGAATTGGATTCATGGGCATATCTCTATTTCAGAGTGAATATTGTTGCTAATGAGCTAACAAAGCATTCATGTATCCTCTTTGGTACTCATCAGACTCTTCCTTAAGAACTATTTCATTTGCTAAAATGAAATTTTCATCTCTTTGTTCAGCTGAATTCTCAGAGTACTCCTCATCTTCAGTGATGAAAATTGGCATATCATCAGGCATAAAGAAATGATTTTCTTCTCCAATCACATTCTCTTCTTCATCTGATTTCAGACCATGTACAAAATTCTGCTATAAAGGTGTCTGCACCTCCTACTGCGCTGCTTGATCTTAGGCTCGCTACTCTCTTTGTTTGATCCTAAATTGTGGCTTCTACTGGCCACGGAAATTAGGATTTATGACTTGGAGTTCAGGCTTGTCAATTTTCATCCTCTCAAGCATCTATTCCACCTTCTCAAGCACTTGATCTGAAGAGGAAGCCTCTTATTTTATTGTGACTTTCTTTTCAGCTCTTGCTCTAGCTTTGTTGGCAAGAAAATTTGCTTCAACACTGACTGCAATATTCTGCATCTCTTCCAAAGTGGTTGGATCTCTCTCTCTTAATTGATAGACCATATCAGTATCAAAACCATCCGGAAACTTAATCAAGGCCAGCCCCATAGGTGGCTTTATATGATCAGGAATAACATTGTAAACATATTTGAAATGAATACAATATTCTTGGAAATTCTCACAAACATTTCTCTTCATGTGCTCATATTCGAAAAGGATTTGAAGAGGATTTTTCTTGACTTCCCATTGATCTAAGAACTGTCTCTACAGATTGGCCAATGTAGTGATACTTGCAGCCAACAATGCTCTGAACCATTTCCTCACCTGACCACCAAATGTTTGTACAAACAGTCTCATTGTCACATTTTCGGCATCAATCTTATGAATATCGAAGAAATCCGTCATTCTGTCCACATGTTGTTGAGCTGTAACACTGTGAAGAGTGCAATCAAAGAAAGGAATTTTTCTTTGATAATTGGCAGGCATATCATCCAAATTCTGAGGTAGCACAAGGGGTGCAAAACGAGCCACCATCGCTCTTGGTGGATTTGCAATCAGTCTTGGAGATGTTGGGGGAGTAGGTGAAGCTAATGTATGGGGTGTATGAGGAGGTGTATGTGGAGGCAAAGTAATTTTGGAAGATTGAGGAGTAGAAGGAGTAGACGGAGGTGATACTACTGTAGACTTTTGATCTGAGACAATAGGCTGCACGGGGATAAACAATGATTCGGTGGGAATCTTTGAGCTAGATGCAATCATGGAGGATCCAAGGGCTGTAGATGTAGTTTCTAGGAAATCAATGATATTCGAAGCCACAATTGAGGTTTGGAGTTGTTTCAAGATATAATCATCAATTGACTTATTGGCTCGTTTAGTTTGAAGAGCTACAACAAATTCCAAATTTTGGATGATAGAACCAAGAGCACTTTCAGATTTTGTTTCAAACAATGACAAATCAAACTGTTTGTCAAACTCAAGCTCTTCAAGATACTCAAAAGTCACAGGGCATGAATGAGATTTGAACACGGGAATCATGGAACTCTCTTGACAAAGGATTCTTGGGATGAGACTGATATTCTCATATACAGGAGGGGGATCTGGATCTGGATTAGCTCTGGTATGTATTTTGGAAGCCAGTGTGCTATTATTTTCAAAAAATCAAGTGGACATTTGCAACTTGTTCAGCCTATCAAATCCTAAGCTTATCATCCAAAAGCTTAGAATTATCAGATGTACTGGGGCGAGTTGTACGTTAGATATTCCGCTTATAAGACTAGACCAGAGACTGACTGAAGTAGCTTTTATCTACTTACACTAATGCAAAGCAAAAGCATTTTGAAGGCTACCTGGCTAATATTTAGACTTCGTCTATAGTTTATAAACTGAGGAACACTAACAAACAATCAATTTCTTCCCCAGTATTGGTGCCACTATGTTAGTGCCTAGATTTGCCTCAGGCTAAAAAGGTAGGATCTAGGGCCAACATCAAACCACGCTTAGCCTGGTAGCTAGCCCTACCAGGTGAGGAGAGGGATCTTTCTGGGTCAATCTCAGCGGATTATGATCACTAAGGGCTTTAAATTGACAAATATAGCTACTGATATTAGGCTAGGTATAGGTGCAAAGGAGATTGATTGGATAAAATGATGTTTTGTGGGCTCTAAGGTAAAGGAAGATTTTGGGTGTAGGGAATAAGGCTCAGTCTTGCAGGGATCTCAATGGGGCAAGGCAGGAAACTATATTTGGCACTCTAAGTCAAGTGAGATGGATAGATCAGATAGAGGAGGAGTTGAAGAGGGCAAGAAAATCCATGGATTCTCTCCAAACAATGGAAAACATCAAAAACAAAACCAAACTTCAAGTAGAGCACTACAATTTCAATGTATTCTACTTACACTCTTGTTTGATTCAGCTGAGAAGAAGTAAGAGAGAAAATGATATAAATAATACATGAATAAATTAACAAATACATAAGAAAGCACTGTACAAAAACGAATGCCACAGGGATCCCAAAGAGTGTTGCAAACCCTGGTCTCAATTCCTTAGCCAAAATATTGATATGAGTGTACAATGAAGCTCCTTCCTTTCTTAAGTGTCCAACCATGCTAATGACTAAAAAACACATAATATAGACAAAACATAGCTCATCCTAGCCTCTAGGGGTCGAGCTCACATGTTTAGGAGCTGATCCAATTGATTCTAAACTAGGAACTAGAAATCAGGCAGCGGAACAGCATGCCTCTAGAAACAAGGGAATTGATTAATTCAGTTTCAAACAACTTTTTAACTGATGAATCTACCTTACCAAGTGAAAATTTGACATATTTACATCATGATCCATCAATGTACATGAAATTACATCACAATTTGACATTAAGAAAGTGAAAAAGTCAAACTAGCCAAACCTGGGCGAAAAACAAAGCAATACTTGCTCAAACTGGCAAAATTTCCTCTATGCGCCGCGCCTGATTCTCTATGCATAATGCTTGTTTGGACCCATTTTTGGAGGCCTTCCCAGTGTCCAAATTAGCTCCAAGTGTTCTTGTTGGAAAGGTCTGCCTGTCTAATTTCCAACCCAAGTGAAATTTTTAAATCTATCCTTAATTTTCCCTATCAAAAATCAAATATGCCAAGACTGCTTCCTGTGTGTCAAAATAGGGGCAGTAAGGTCATTTTTTGAGTGTTTTTGACATTTGTGAGGGCTCAAAACCTGCCCAGATTTCTTGGCCATTGGTAGGAAAGTATAAGCCTTCATGCCAAATCCAAAAATGTTGACTTTTTGTGCTTTGGAGCCTCCTAGCAAAAGCCAGTGCCACGTGGCACGGTGCATATGGCAAAAAATCTTGTTTTTGTGCCAAAAAATTTCAAAAATGAAAAAAGTGCTCCAAATGTTTTGAAATTTGGGTTGAGTCTTCTCTATCAAGAGCTATGTTGGGCTAAGGAAGCCTCAGCCAATATCTGAAGTCAATCATGCTCCTTTCGCCTCTTTGATGTCTTCTTCAATTTTTCCTTTAAATTCCTTATTCTTGCCTTACAAACTTTGTTCATCGTCATGTAATGAAAAGCCATGTGTCTCAACAAGTCTTTCTCCTTGTTAGCCTTCTCCAACGATCTCTTGAATTGAATATTGACTCTCTCGAGCCAAGACTCCCTATCGAAATTGATCTCTTGCTCAAGCGAAGTGAACTCCACCCTCCTCCTTTGGGCAGCTTGGCGATTCTCCCGAATCTTTTGCAACTCCATGATCACCTGCTAATATTCAAGCTGCTTATTTCTTTGCTCTAAGTACCTTATAATCCACTTAGCCCTCTCCAAGTTGAGGGACAAGGCTTTGATGTCTGCGTGCTGCTCTTGGATGATTTCTTTGAGATTTGTGCTTTGCGGGCACATATATGTATCATCATCCTCAATAAGAATAAATTCTAGCTCACCTAAAGGCCCCTCATCCTACATTGGCCTCTTGCCTTTGTCCTGAACCTGTGGTGCTGATGACGAAAGCGAGACCCCTTCCAGCCCAGTTGGAGATAAAACTCGCTTTGCTACTGCGAACAACTGCCTAGTGCCGTTCTGATAAGTGATAAACACCGACATACTAGCTATCTGTGTCTCATCACCCTCATTTTGATAAGAAGGTCCACCTATCTCATGCAAAGCCTCTGAGGGTCCCCGAGGAGCTCTGAAAAACTCATGAGAGATGAAGTCCTCCCAAGTGATGCCCTGTAAGCCAAGCTGATGAATGACCACAATTTTAATGAGAGAAAAATGATAAATATTGTTGAATTGCTGCTGAGGAGTCTTGTGTTGCACTAGGGTGGTCATCTTCTCGATATTTATGCACATGAAGTAAGGGATTTTCATCATCCTTACCCTGTTAAAATGCATCAACACCGTAATATTATAAGCATACAAACGGGAGAAGCAACCCTCACAGTTGAAGTACTTCATGATCAGTTTCATTAAAGGAGCATATGCATCTTTGAGGTACTGAAAAGGAAAAGCTCTCTTGAATTGTCTCATATAACCGGGCTTAATGTATGGTTCATAATGTTGCCAGTCAATTTGTTGCCTCTTGTTCCACTGCTCTGCAATGTTAGGTATACCGGTTGCTAGTGAAATGGATTCTCGTATTAATGTGAAAGTGACACCAGCTAGAGTGGCTTGGCCATCATGTAAATGTAGTGCAAAAAAACGAGCCAACTCATGATGAAACTGAATGCGAGCAGCTTTCTCACAAAATTCGTAGCAGGACTGGTGTTGAAAACAAGAGATGGGAAGATGGCAAGCCTGTAATTTAGCAAGAGTGGTTGGTTCTTCTCTAATATGTTTGCCACCTCTATGAGGCCTCCTAGGTGCATGTATCTCTATAGGTGAGTCGCTGTGTGTCTCCTCTTCATAATCATATGAGGGATCATATGCCATGTCTGCTAGTGGATGGACTATTTTGGAGAAATAGGTGATGTTGGCATTATGACACAGCTTTGGTGCTATGGCACAGGTGTTGTCCTTGATGGAAACTCGCTCTAGTAATAGATCTTAGTTCAGGCTCTCATAATGAAGAAAAAATATATATATAAGCAGGTTCATCGTGATCAAAACGCGTATACACGCGGGTTAGATGTTCCAAAGACGCGTATGCATATACACTTACTTTCACGCAAGGAAAAGCATGTACATGTGGCAGAACTTATGTTTGGTCTGTGATATTTAGTCCTTGGTATTTGAACCTATGATTTTGGACCATGGTATCTTGTTCGAAGTGCTGATCCCAAGTATTGGGTTCATGGTATTGATTTCTTATGTTTTTGGACCGCAGGCCTAAGACTATAAAAGAGGATGGAGATCATTAGGCAATGTCATGATCTGAATTATTGAATATCTGAAAAGTGCTAGATCTGGAATACTGGTGATTGGGGTCATGGTGGAGAGCTGGATATAAACAAAGGAGGAAGCTAAGCACAAAGAAAAGGATAAGTTCTATTGTTGGGTCAAAATCTTAAGGCTTGAGTAATAGTATCTTTGTATGACTTTGATCTGTTATATGTGGCGCCCACTTGATCTACAAATATGATAATATGGGTGAACTAATGTCTGAACATTTGAAGGAGTGAATTATCTTTATAGATCTGTACACAGGTTCAATGAAGCTAAGGCGCGCATACACACTGTTTCTGTAAGTCAAAAGAGCGTATATGCATGTTGGTCTTAACACAGAAGCATATGCATGCAGGTTTCGGAATATTGAAGTAGCGTGCGTCTCTTAAATTATGTTCTAGCTGCTTCTATTGATTATTGTAATGATCTGGGTTCAGAATTGGTGTATGGTTATTGTTACTATGTTCTGGGTACAGTTGTCAGAGAAGCATCTAATTGATTCATTTTTAATTGGTGAAAAGAAGATTGTTTGATGCAGAAATACTTGATGTTTGATTGATGTTCATGGATCCAGTCTGAAAATTTATGAAACATGGTCCTTGGAAGAAAGGAGAAGGTTGTATCCTTCTGTAGGTCAGCACCTACGTACTAGTATCTCAACTAGTACAAGAGAAAAGGGGGTTGTAGCTCCCTTCCAGGAGAAGCTGGAGAACGAGCGAGAGGGTTGTAGCTCTCTGCAAGTTGCAGCCTACATACTGGTAAATGACTGCACCAATATAGAATCATTGTAAAAAGAAGTTTCTAATTGAAAAGATAGAGACATATTGCAGTAGGTGGTTTTCACCCACATTGGGTTTCCACCTTATATCTTGTGTTCTTGTGTGTGACTGTCTGCATTTTCCTATTCCTGGTTATTGTTTCTATGGTTCTAACACACATATTTTAAGTCAACATCTGAAGAATAATTACATTACAAGTCTGTAAGTTATACGTGGTTTTCCTTTACTGAAATTGCGTATATACGCTGGTTTATCTAACTAAAGTAGCGTATACAAATCTGAGAACGCATTGAAAAGAACTGTCTTGATAATACTGATTCACCCCCCCTCTCAGTATTATTTCCAACAATTGGTATCAGAGCAGGTCCTTCAGCAAAAGCTTTATCGCTTGAAGGAAGATCGATCATGAGCAACTATGAAAAGGAAGCATCTATCAGGCCACCGATTTTTTATGGGAGGAACTTTGTCTATTAGAAGGTAAGAATCACTGCCTATCTTCAATCTCTTGGTACAGAAGTTTGGGATATTGTGGAAACAGGATACACATTTCCATCAGCAACTCCTACAGATACAGATGGTGAGAAGCAGTATGAAACAAATGCAAAAGTTGTCAATACTCTATCAGGAAGTCTATCTCGATCAGAATTCCTCAAGGTTATGCAGCTCAAAAGCATAAAAGAGATATGGGACAAGATCAATCTGAGCTATGAAGGAGATGAACAGGTAAAACGAGCAAAATTACAAACTCTTAGAATTCAATATGAAAGTCTCAGAATGCATAATGATGAAAGTGTGGCTAGCTATTTCTTGCATATAGATGAGATCGTAAATTGTATGAAAAACTTGGGTGAAGAAATAAAAGAAGTTGTTTTGGTTGAAAAGGTTCTAGGATCTTTGTCTCCTAAGTTTGATTCAAAAGTTTCTGCCATAGAAGAAAAGGAGAATCTACAAAGTCTTACCATGTCATAGCTGCAAGGAATTCTAAATGCTTATGAAATGAGAAAAGGAGGAACATCAGATAGGAGAGATGTTGTGTTCAAGGCTTCAGGAAAAGGAGATTACTATGAGTCAGGACATATGTCAGAAGAAGAGGAAGAATCAAATTTTGTCAAGAACCTTCAACGGGGAACTGGAAGATTCAGAGGTAAGATACCTTTCAAATGCTTTTCTTGTGGAAGAGCCAGTCATTATGCTGCAAAATGTCCTCATAAAGATAAACTAGACAGAGGAAAGGAACCTGTTAGATGGAACATAAAACAGAATGTAAATAAGAAGAGCTATTACACGCATGAAGATAGTGATGGATTGTCAAATAGTGATGAAGATGAACAAGGTAATTATGATAGACTTTTAATGGCTTTTGAAGATGATGATTTCTTGGATGCTATAAATGAAGAAGGTCTTTATGAAGAAATTTCTAAACTTAAAGTTTGTTTAGAAGAAAAGAATATGATTATAGATACTCTAACATTCCAACTTGTTGAAAGGGTTATACACAATGAGGAGTTAGAATGTGAAAATGTGGGACTTAGAAAAGAAATTGAGAAAACAAAAGCTCTTAATCTCAGATTTGCTAAAGGATCTGAAACTTTCGATGAGATTATCAAAGTGCAGCGTTCTCCACTATTTAATACAGGTCTGGGATATAATGAAGAAGCGTGTGGCGTAGTGGAAGCATCTCAAGCACAGAAGCCATCCACCTCCAAAAGTTATATTGATGCAGCAAGGAGGAGTGAACAAATTGACAAGAACAACAAAGGCACAATGAAGATCACCAGGTAAATCAGGGACAATTTACCTCAAGAATGAATAAAAACTACCAAGTAAATCAGGGGCAATTTACTTTAAGGATGAACAAAAGCTACAACCAGCCACAAGTAAAACATTCTTAATTTGCCTCAAGAATGGATGTCAATAGAAACTACAATGATTCAATTGGTAGATTTGATAATCACAGGAGTTTCTTCAATGGCCAATGTTTCTCTTGTCATAACTTTGGTCACAAAGTAGCTCAATGTGTTTCCTATAAGACAATCATGACTAGAGAAGCTCAAAAACAAAGAAGTATGACTGGGATCATGAAAAGGACCTACAATAACTTTTCTGCTCTTGAAAATGAAATAGAATGTTCTATTCGTAACAACTTCGGTCATGAAGTTTCTGAATGCAGGAGCAGGTTTCGACAGACAACTCAGAAGGAACAAGTCTCAAGTGCCAAAACATGGAAAATGAAAGAACCACAACCGAAAAGATGTGGGATAGACTTATATGCAGAAGGACAAGAAAATCAATGGTACATCGACAGTGGATGTTCGAAACATATGACAGGTGATAAATAAAAACTTCAAGCATATAGTGCCTTATAAAAGGTAAAGAAGGTTTCATTTGGAAATGGCACCCCTACGTTCATAAAAGGTAAAGGTTCTGTTCAGTTGAAAGAAAAGGTCAAAGATGGAAATGTTATGTATGTTGATGGCTTAAAGCATAATCTATTGAGTGTCAGTTAGATGTGCGATCAACGAACTGAGGTAATATTTCGATCAAATGGATGTAGTGTTCGTGATCTTGATACAGGAAAAATAGTGATCAAAGGAATAAGAACTCCAAATAATTTATACATATTCAAAGAAGGACAACATCAATGCTATGTAAGCAAGAATGATGAACACTGGCTATGGCACAGAAGATTGGGGCATCTTAGCTTCTCTCAGATAAGGAAAGCACACAAATATTAGGTGGTTCATGATCTTCCTGACATCAGAATTCCACACAATACAATATGCAAATCATGTCAGTTTGGTAAGCAAGCCAGAATTAATTTTCCTGAGAAGGAAGAATCGGCTAGTAGGCCACTTGAACTTGTCCATTACTATATATGTGGTCCAACTAGGAAAAGGTCACCTCGAGGTGAAGAGTACTTCATATTGTTCATTGATGACTTTTCAAGGATGTGTTGGATAGGACTCATGAAGTATAAAGATGAAGCTTTCGAAAAGTTCAAATCATTCAAAGCCTTGGTTGAAAACGAATCAGATCGCCAAATCAAATGCCTCAGATTTGATCGAGGAGGAGAATTTACCTCAGATGAATTTTTCATTTTTTGTGAAGAACATGGCATAAGAAGGGAACTTTTTGCTGCAAGTACACCTCAACAAAATGGAGTAGTGGAAAGGATGAACAGAATGATTCAACAAATGGCTCCTGCTATGCTCGATGAATCTGGAACTCCCGCAACCTTCTGGGGTGAAGCCGCATTTGCTGCAGTAACTATTCTTAACAAGATAAATGTCTGGGTAAACGACACTCAGAGTCCTCATGAACTTTGGTATGGTAAGACTCCCATGGTAAAATACTTCAAAATTTTTGGAAGCAAATGCTACATTAAAAGGACTGATGAAAATCTTGGCAAGTTTGAACCTAGAGCAGATGAAGGCATTCTCCTTGACATGAATGAAGCTGACAATTCTCAGGGTTTGCAAGTGGGAATTAAAACGCTGAAAGACCTATGATAACCTCCAATGTTTTGACACTTTTCCAATTGTCGTTCCATTACACATTTTCTTGGCCGCATTAATGACCAATTCAAAGTCAGCTTCAATGATAGCATTGTGTAAATTTGACTCCGTCAGGATTTCCAAGCATTGCTCAAAGGCCATGAGCTCTGCCATGTTATTAGCGGTAGTCCCCAAATGACTGTGAAAGATATCCTTCATGCACTCTTGCTCATCTCTTATGACACCGCCAAATCCGGCCATCCCTGGGTTGCCCTTAGAAGCATCGTCTATATTGATTTTCAAAAAACCATGAGGAGGAGGCTACCAGATATCTTTACCAGTAGTTGTTTTTCTCACACCCTTGTCAGTGCCTTGGGGAACCAGAGAATGGAGACCCAACTGCAACAGTATACTAGAATCCTAGGGCGATGGAGGGTCCTTAGTAATATTCCACATAAGGGCTTCTACTATATGTTTGAGTTGTCGTCATATTTGGACAATGATGTTCTGGGTCGAGCCTGTTTTGTTCTTGAAAATCCTGCCATTGCGTTCTTTCCAAAAATCCTAGATAATAAAGCCTAGAACTAGAGTCCAAACCTTGTTAATGATTTTATTACATGAGAAGTATTTCCTCCAATTCTTCAAAGTGTTTGTGATGCTGAGTCTATCCCTGTCAGTTTGCTTGAAGACTGAGGCCGCCCAATCCCACAAGGTTGAGGTGAAGAGGCATAGGTTTAGTAAATGTTCCATCATTTCCTCCTGTAAGCCACTTAGATGGAATTTGGATGGGTAAACAAATCCCCTTTTCATAAGATTCTCCCATGTGAGAATTTTCTTTTGGTGAACCAACCACATAAACAACTTGATTTTCATCCATTGCGATTTCTGCCAAAGGTCATTCCAAACCTGATCATGGTTTGGATAATCAAAACCTAGGGCCATGCATTTACCTTCTTCGAGTTGGTCAGACGAGGATGACACCAAAATCTTCCTCTACTCCAGGTCAAGTGCAAGGGAATCTGCCTGGGCCTTCAAAGGACTCTCTTCACTATAACCAAGATCCTTCCACATTCTCCATTTACCATTGTCCCTTACCTCATCCCAGAAGTTACTTACCATAAGTAAACTTTTGTTGTCAGTGTCATTTTTTAGAGCGGTTAGTTCTTCTCTAAAGAAATATAGTTCCTGCTACCAGTTATCCTCCCAAAACCATGCAAGGTTCCCAGCTTGGATCTCCGAGAAATTATGTTGCTGGACAATGGATCTATTCTCCAAGAAAGGTTCCAAATGTGGGAGCCCTTGATGAGCCCTGACATTCGGATATGATCCCTCTCTTGCCAATTATTTACATATTTCTATTTCCAAAGCTTGGCCGAAGTGGTTGCCAATTCCTTGAGCCAGCTCCACCAGAATTTGTCCCCCGAAACTCTAGTGAGGATTACAGGGTCATGGAGCCCCAAACCACCATGGGCCTTAGGTCTGCAGAGCTTGTCACAAGCTACCAAAGCCCACGTATTTTTCTCTTCCCCTTTGCCCCAAAGAAAATCTCATTGAATACTCCTGATTTGTTGCATAATTCCTTTAGGAGCAGGAAGAGATGAAAACATGAAAATGGGTATAGCCTGCAGGATAGCCTTTGTAAGCATAAGACGCCATGCCAAATTCAAAGACTTGCAGGTCCATTTCCTGACTTTGTATTAAAGTTTATTATTTATCAACTCCCACACTCCCTTGCTTAGAGATTTGTCAGTAAGAGGCATTCCAAGGTACTCGGAAGGTAACTGATCCCTTTGAAACCTAAGAATTCTGGTGAGGTTCCTCTGAATAGTAATCTCAGTTTAAAAAAAAAAAAACACCTTTTATTTATCGAGGCTTACCGCTGTACCAACGGCCAAAGCAAAGTCGTTCAGGATTTGTTTAAAAGATCTGGATTCCTTGACTAAAGGAATTCCCTGCAGCATTGTGTCATCAACAAATTGTTCACGAGTAGAAGCAGCACCATCTAGGGTAAGTTTCAGACGCTATATTCTTCCTTCAGCATTTGCCATTTTGATCGCTCTTCCTAGCCATTCCATCACGAGAACAAAGAGGAAGGGGGAGGGCAGATCCCCTTGTCTGAGACCCCTAGAAGGTATAAAGGTTATAGAGGGAGAGTTGTTAAGCAGAATGGAGAAGCTAGTCATGGATACAAGGGCCATAACCCATCTTATCCAGTTGTGGTCAAAGCCATAAGCTCTTAGCACTACCCTGATGTAAGACCAGCTTAGCTTATCATAAGCTTTGACTAGGTCCAGCTGCATGATCATACTAGCTTTCTTATTGCTATTAAGAGAGTGTACCACCTCGTAAGATTGTATGATGTTGTTAAGAATCTGACTTCATTCCACAAATCCAGTTTTCTCCTCTGAGACGAGAGTGGGAAGAAGAGGCTTGAGTTTGTTAGCGATCACTTTGGAAATAATTTTGTACACCACATTACATAAGGCTATGGGTTTGAATATGTCCGATGTCATAGCTTTTTCTTGCTTTGGAATCAAAGCTATGAAAGAGGCATTAGGAGCTTTCAAAACAATTTTGGATCTTCTAGAGTCTTCCACAACATCAAAAATATCTTGTTTGACTATTTTACAACAAGCTTTGAAGAAGTCCACGTTGAAAACATCAGGGCCAGGAGCTTTCCCATTTTGCATCTCATTGATAACTACACTGACCTCCTCTTCAGATGTTGGCTTGTTAAGATTGTGGTTGTCTTCCCTGGTTACAAGCTTAGGAATGAACTCTGTGAATTTGTTAATGAACCGAGTTATGTCAACGAGAGGCTCCTCTCCTATGCTAAGGAAGCGTTGAACTAGGACAAATTCCATTTCTTTGTGGGAGACGAGCTCTTTCCCTTGAGAATATATAAGCTTTGAAATTCTATTATGAGATCTCTGATCCAAGTTTGATCTACAAAAAAACTTCGTGTTTCTTTCTCCTTCTCTAATCCACTGCACCCTTGATTTCTTTCTCCAAAAAATCTCCTCTTGCATACACCGATATTCACATTATTTCTGAAGAGAGTCAACCTGAATTTTGCATTCCTTGGTAAAACCTTTTGAGATGCTAATATGATTAATCTCTTGGAGTTTCTACTCAACTTCTCTTTTAGCTTTAAAAATCTTACAAAACTCTTTTTTGTTCCAATCTTTAAGTCTAGATTTGACGTATTTAAGACTCTGCTGCAACATAAACATTTTAGTGCCTTGAATAGGCATATCTTCCATCCACCATTTGTCAATATTGCTGGTGAATTCAGGGTGAGAGAGCTAGACATTTTCAAGCCTAAAAGGTCTATTCCTTGGTGTACCCATAAAAGTAGCTTCAAGCTGGACAGGGCAGTGGTTTGAGCCTCCAAAGGGAAGGATTAAAGCTGACATATCAAGGCCTGTGAGAAGGATGTCCTCCGAGATTATAAATCTATCTAATTTAGAGGCAACTTGAGAATCCCCTCCCCTCTTATTATTCCAAGTAAAAGTGCCATTTATTGTTTCAGTGTCCACTAGCCCCATGTTATTCATGAAGTTCTTGAAGGCAATGGAGTCTTTGCCTAGTGTTCTGGTACCGCTTTTTTTCTCTATAAGAGATATGATCATATTTAAATCCCCTGCTAGAATCGAGGGCATATCCAGATATCTCTCTCTCAGCACCTCAAGGGAGGTGAGAAGCTTAATCTTTTCTTCTAGTTTTTGAGGACCATAGACGTTAGTGATCATGTATATTTCCTTATCACCCAAAGGTTGAATCACCTATGATAGATAGTTCCTAAAAGCTTCAGCATCCAGGATTCCATGTTTTTGAGTATCCGTAGAGTAAGAATCCCACCTGATGAGCTATCCACTTTAACCTATAGATACTCATAATTTATTAACTATGTTCAAAATAATACTGAGAGGGGGGGGGTGAATCAGTATTATCTAGTTCTTTCGCCAAATCTTCCTTATTTATACTTTGAATTATTTTTGCATATCAGTACCATAAAATAATGAGAATGAACAAGAAAACAAACAGTCACATCAAAGAACACCAGATATAAGGTGGAAACCCAATGTGGGTGAAAACCACCTTCTGCAATATGTCTCTATCTTCTTTCAAATTAGAAACTCCTTTTACAATGGTCTTGTACTGGTGCAGTCCTTTACCAGTACGCAGGCTGCAACCTGCAGAGAGATACAACTCTCTCTCGGTTTCCAGTCTCTTCTGGGAAGGGAGCTAACAACCCCTACTTCTTTTTCAAGGACCACTTTTCATAAATTGTCAAACTGGATCCATATACATCAAACGATCATCAAGTACATGTAAATTACACAGTCAACTGCAGTAACCAGATCAACAATAACAGAACTAAACCCAGAACACCTTTTCAATAGAAAAATTTAGTCAACATAAGATCTTAAGACAGATACGCAGTTTTCCTTTCACTGACCTGTGTCCCCACGCACTTCACCTTCTGCGCCCCTGCGTATACCCGCAGACAGCGTTCTGTTGCACTGCGTGCCTACGCACTTGTTCTTTAATCGCGTTGCGTACTGTTGCTGAAGGTACGCACCCAGATATACTATCGCACCACGTACTTCACTGAAGCCACGCACCCAAAGTCACTATCGCGTCGCGTACTGTTTTTGTGCGTACGCACCTGAACCTCTGTCGCTCTGCGTACCCATGCACTGCGCCTTCGTCGCCTCTGTGTACCCACACACTGCCCCTTCGTCGCTTCTGCGCACCCACGCACTTGCACCGTTAATCACCTGCGTACCTCTGATTAGGGCTGAAATACAGTCAGATGCTCAGATCTGGTCTTGCGCTTGAGAGATCACCCTTCACAGATTCGGTTTCAATTTCTCTTTTATAGATCAAGGTTTTAAACCGAGAGCCGAATATTTCAGATCTTAAGATATTCAATTTTCAAAAGATGCTCAAGCCAAATGATCTCCTTTGCTTTATATAGGCAAGCTCTTACTCAAATCATGGACCAATACCACGGGCCAAAACCATAATAATACAATACCGTCGGCTAATACCAAGGGTTAAACATAAGAAACCCCACGTGTGTGCGCTTTACTACCTTGAAGAGTGTGCACTGGGGGTACGCACCTTCTGAACGGGTGACCTGCGAGTATGTACGCACTTTTTGTATGGAATACCTGTGTGTACGCGCCTTTTGTACTGAGTACCTGCGTACCCATTATTTTCTCCAATATTTGAAAGCTAATCATCAATCTCTGCTACTGACCTGATGTATAGAGCTCCATCACCTGCAAGAGTTGCCATCAAGGACAACACTTTATCCATAATGCCAACAATCTCCCCCGTTGGACTTGATGGCAACCTCAACATCTTCAGCTTCATTCTCCCCCTTTGACATCAAGGGCAAAGGGTTATGCTCCCCCTAAGAACATGCTCCCCCTGAATATGAACCAGATCTGCAAAGAAGAACCATAGTCCACCAAACACCATAAATGACCATGAAAGAGATAGAGACATATTGCAGCAATATTCAGACCAAAATCCATGATCTCCTTTCTGTACGTCCTCCATAATGCCAACAATGCATTATGTGCTCCCCCTGAACCTATGCCATTCGATCTTCAATCCAATCCACAAACCAGCAAATGTACGCATATACCCCAAATGAACCTTGTGTACAACCATCAAAAGAGATTCAACAAGATGATGCATCAACAACCCCCAGCTTTTGCCTGAGGTATTCAAAGGTCTCCCTAGGCAATGGTTTGGTGATAATATCAGCAACTTTTTCCTTAGAAGGAACATACTCCAACTTGACCTTTTGTTCAAGAACTTGTTCCCGAACAAAATGATACTTGATCGGTATATGCTTGGTCTTTGAATGCATGACTGGATTCTTTGAAATGTTGATTGCACTTGTGTTATCACATAAGATGGAAATAGGTGGTGTACAATTGATTTGAAAATCCTGCAAGGTTTGCATCATCCAAAGGAGTTGAGTGCAGCAAGATGCAGTAGCAACATATTCCGCTTCAGCTGTAGACAAGGCAATCGAACTCTGTTTCTTGCTGAACCAAGATACTAATCTGGAACCCATAAAGAACGCACCACCACTTGTGCTCTTCCTGCCATCCACGCTTCTGGCCCAATCTGCATCTGTATAAGCATGAAGTGTGAGATCTGTATCTCTAGGATACCATAAGCCATAATTTTGTGTCCCTTGAAGATATTTTAAAATTCTCTTCACTGCCTGAAGATGAGTCTCCTTTGGATTTGCCTGAAATCTTCCAACTATTCCCACTGCATGCATGATGCCCAGTCGAGTACCTGTCAAGTAAAGTAGACTGCCAATCATAGATCTGTAGGTTGGTTGATGTACTGCTGCAGATTCATCATTTGCACTGAGGCTACACCCTGTGACCATGGGTGTACATACTGGTTTTGCATCTTCCATGCCATATTTCTTCAAGATCTGTTTGAGATACTTGGTTTGAGATAAAAAGATTCCTCCTTCCTTCTGTTGGATATGAAAACCAAGGAAATTTGTCAGTTCTCCCAGCAAGGACATTTCAAATTCTTTTTGCATGACCAAGGCAAAGCTTTGACTCATCTCTTCTTCATTGCTGCCAAAAATAATGTCATCTACATACACAAAAAGTATAAGCAATTTGTCGTTTTCAACTTTTATATAAAGATTGCTATCTGCTGAGCCTTTTGAAAAACCTTGTTGATGAAGATATTTATCCAAACGATAGTACCAAGCCCTTGGAGCTTGTTTGAGCCCATAGAGAGCCTTTTTCAATCTGCATACAATATTCGGATCATTTCCAAGAATGAACCCATCTGGCTATTCAATGTATACTTCTTCTTCCAAGTCTCCATTCAGAAAGGTTGATTTCACGTCCATTTGAAATACTTTGAAGTTTTGAAAACTTGAGAGAGCAAGGGACATTCGGATGGCCTCAAGTCTTGCAACAGGAGCAAATGTTTCTTCAAAGTCTATTCCTTCTTGCTGCGCATACCCTTTAAAAACAAGTCTGGCCTTGTTTCTAATTACTTCTCCATTTTCATTCAATTTATTTTTGAAGACCCATTTTGTTCCGATAACATTCTTATCCTTTGGTCTAGGAACCAGTTCCCAAGTGTTGTTCCTTTCGATTTGCTCAATTTCTTCATCCATTGCTTTTATCCAACATTCATCTTCGCATGCCTCTTTCACATTTTGTGGTTCAGTAGAGGAGAGTAATGCCAAATAGCTTGAGGCTTCTGCAACTGTTCTTCTTGTTTGTACACCTGCTTCTTTCTGCCCCATAATCTGAGATTCTGGATGATTCTTCTGAACATATCTGGATGGAGTCTTTTCTTCTATTCTTGTCTGCTCCTCTGATTCTTCTTCAGGTTCTTCTTGAGGTTCTTCATCATTCTGCTGTTGAGGGTAGCCTTCATCTTCTTCGATGTCTTCATGATGTACTTGTCTAGGGATGTATCCCTTCTCATCAACCACTACATCAATGCTTTCAATAATTCTGCCAAGTCTTTTATTGTAGCACTTGTATGCTTTGCTATGTGGAGAGTAACAAAGAAGAATGCCTTCATCTGCTCTAGGTTCAAGTTTGCCAAGCTGCTCATCAGTATTCTTAATATAGCATTTTCTCCCAAAGATTTTGAAGTGCTTACCGAAGGAGTCTTACCATTCCAGAGCTCATGAGGAGTTTGAGTGCTGTTCACCCGGACATTTGTTTTGTTTAGAATAACAACCGTGGCATGTGCAGCTTCACCCCAGAAAGTTGCGGGAGTTCCTGACTCATCAAGCATAGCACAAGCCATTTGTTGAACTGTTCTGTTCATTCTTTCCACAACTCCATTTTGCTGAGGAGTTCTAGCTGTAGAGAATTCTCTTCTTATCCCATGTTCTTCACAGAAATCAAAAAATTCATTTGAGGTAAACTCCCCACCTCTGTCGGATCTGAGGAACTTAATTTTGTGACCCGATTCATTTTCAGCCAAGGCTTTGAAGGCTTTGAATTTTTCGAATGCTTCATCTTTGTGCTTCATAAGTCCTAACCATACAAACCTGGAGAAATCGTCAATGAATAATATCAAGTATTCTTCTCCTCGAGGTGTTCTTTTTCTGAAAGGACCGCATGTATCTGTATGTACTAGCTCAAGAGGCATGCTAGGTGATCCTTCCTTCTCTGGAAAGTTAGTTCTGGTTTGTTTTCCAAACTGACATGATTTGCATATGGTGTTGTCAGGAATTTTGATATCTGGAAGATCGCGAACTGCCTGATATTTGCATGCTTTCCTTATTTGTTAAAATCTTAGATGTCCCAACCTCCGATGCCATAACCAGTGCTCATCATCCTTGCTTAGATAGCATTGTTGTTGTCCTTCTTCAAATATGTACAGATTATTTGGAGTTTTTTTGCCTTTGATCACTGTTTTACCTGTATCAAGATCACGAACAAGACATCCATTTGATCTGAATATCACCTCGGTTCTTTGATCACACATGTGACTGACACTTAGAAGATTATGTTTCAATCCATCAACATACAAAACATTTCCAGCCCTGACCTTTTCTTTTAACTGAGCAATACCTTTTCCTTTTATAGTTGCAGGAGTATCATTTCCAAAAGAGACTTTCTTTCCTTTTTCTAGAGCAGAATATGACTCAA
>APFE031506399.1:0-56696 GCA_000404065.3 Pinus taeda | reverse complement strand
TTTGAGATAAAAAGATTCCTTCTTCCGTTTGTTGGATTTGCAAACCAAGGAAATATGTCAGTTCTCCCAGCAAGGACATTTCAAATTCTTTCTGCATGACCAAGGCAAAGCTTTGACTCATCTCTTCTTCATTGCTGCCAAAAATAATGTCATCTACATACACAACAAGTATTAGCAATTTCTCATTTTCAACTTTTATATAAAGATTGCTATCTGCTGATCCTTTTGAAAAACCTTGTTGATGAAGATATTTATCCAAACGATAGTACCAAGCCCTTGGAGCTTGTTTGAGCCCATAGAGAGCCTTTTCAATCTGCATACAAGATTTGGATCATTTCCAAGAATGAACCCATCTGGCTGTTCAATGTATACTTCTTCTTCCAAGTCTCCATTCAGAAAGGATGATTTCACATCCATTTGAAATAGTCTTTGAAGTTTTGAAAACTTGAGACGAGCAAGGAACATTCGGATGGCCTCAAGTCTTGCAACAGGAGCAAATGTTTCTTCAAAGTCTATTCCTTCTTGCTGCGCATACCCTTACAAACAAGTCTGGCCTTGTTTCTAATTACTTCTCCATTTTCATTCAATTTATTTTTGAAGACCCATTTTGTTCCGATAACATTCTTATCCTTTGGTCTAGGAACCAGTTCCCAAGTGTTGTTCCTTTCGATTTGCTCAAGTTCTTCATCCATTGCTTTTATCCAACATTCATCTTTGCATGCCTCTTTCACATTTTGTGGTTCAGTAGAGGAGATTAATGCCAAATAGCTTGAGGCTTCTGCAACTGTTCTTCTTGTTTGTACACCTGCTTCTTTCTGCCCCATAATCTGAGATTCTGGATGATTCTTCTGAACATATCTGGATGGAGTCTTTTCTTCTATTCTTTTCTGCTCCTCTGGTTCTTCTTGAGGTTCTTCATCATTCTGCTGTTGAGGGTAGCCTTCATCTTCTTCGATGTCTTCATGATGTACTTGTCTAGGGATGTATCCCTTCTCATCAACCACTACATCAATGCTTTCAATAATTCTGCCAAGTCTTTATTGTAGCACTTGTATGCTTTGCTATGTGGAGAGTAACCAAAAAGAATGCCTTCATCTGCTCTAGGTTCAAGTTTGCCAAGCTGCTCATCAGTATTCTTAATATAGCATTTGCTCCCAAAGATTTTGAAGTGCTTTACCGAAGGAGTCTTACCATTCCAGAGCTCATGAGGAGTTTGCGTGCTGTTCACCCGAACATTTGTTTTGTTGAGAATAACCACCGCAGCATGAGCAGCTTCACCCCAGAAGGTTGCAGGAGTTCCTGACTCATCAAGCATAGCATGAGCCATTTGTTGAACTGTTCTGTTCATTCTTTCCACCACTCCATTTTGCTGAGGAGTTCTAGCTGTAGAGAATTCTCTTCTTATCCCATGTTCTTCACAGAAATCAAAAAATTCATTTGAGGTAAACTCCCCACCTCTGTCGGATCTGAGGCACTTAATTTTGTGACCTGATTCATTTTCAACCAAGGCTTTGAAGGCTTTGAATTTTTTGAATGCTTCATCTTTGTGCTTCATAAGTCCTAACCAGACAAACCTGGAGAAATCGTCAATGAATAATATCAAGTATTTTTCTCCTCGAGGTGTTCTTTTCCTAAATGGACCACATGTATCTGTATGAACTAGCTCAAGAGGCATGCTAGTCGATCCTTCCTTCTCTGGAAAGTTAGTTCTGGTTTGTTTTCCAAACTGACATGATTTGCATATGGTGTTGTCAGGAATTTTGATATCTGGAAGATCGCGAACTGCCTGATATTTGCATGCTTTCATTATTTGTGAAAAGCTTAGATGTCCCAACCTCCGATGCCATAACCAGTGCTCATCATCCTTGCTTAGATAACATTAATGTTGTCCTTCTTCAAATATATACAGATTATTTGGAGTTCTTTTGCCTTTGATCACTGTTTTACCTGTATCAAGATCACGAACAAGACATCCATTTGATCTGAATATTACCTCGGTTCTTTGATCACACATCTGACTGACACTTAGAAGATTATGCTTCAATCCATCAACATACAAAACATTTCCAGCCTTGACCTTTTCTTTTAACTGAGCAATACCTTTTCCTTTTATAGTTGCAGGAGTATCATTTCCAAAAGAGACTTTCTTTCCTTTTTCTAGAGCAGAGTATGACTCAAGTTTTTCTTTCTCACCTGTCATATGCTTCGAACATCCACTGTCAATGTACCATAGATTTCTTGTCCCTCTGCATAAAATGCTATCCCACATCTTTCTTTTTGTGGTTCCTTTATTCTCCATGTTTTGGTGCTTGAGGCTTGTTCCTTTTTCTGTTGAAACCTGCTCTTGCATTCAGAGTCTTCATGACCAAAGTTATTTCAAATAGAACATTCAACTTCATTTTCAAGAGCTGAAAAGTTGTTATAGGTCCTTTTTGCAATCCCGGTCATACTTCTTTGTTTTTGATCTTCTCTAGTCATGATTGTTTTATATGCAACACATTGAGTTGCTTTGTGACCAAAGTTATGACAAGAGAAACATTGTTCATTGAAGAAACTTCTGCGGTTATCAAATCTACCGGCCAAGTGATTGTAATCTCTATTGTTATCCATTCTTGAACCAAAATGAGAAGACCTTACCTGTGGCTAGTTGTAACTTTTGTTCACTCTTAAAAAAGATTGCCCCTGATAGCCTTTGTTTGCAATTTGTCCCTACTTTACCTGATAGTCTTCATTGTGCTTTTCCTCACTCCTTTTTCCTGCATCAAGATAACTTCTTGAAGTGGATGCTTGAGAAGTTTCTCCATTATAGCCCAGACCTGTCTTGTTTAGAGGAGAACGCTGTACATTGATAATCTCATCCAGAGTTTCAGATCCTTTGATAAACTTAAGATTAATAGCTTTTGTTTTCTCAATCTCTTTTCTAAGAGAAAAAATTTCACCTTCTAACTTTTCAAAATGTTTTTCCTTTTCATATGTTTGAAATTGTAGAGTATCAATGATCATATTCTTTTCTTCTATACATCTCTTGAGTCTATTAATTTCTTCAAAATGGTTATCCACATCTATAGAATCCATATAATCATAATCTTCAAATGCCATTAATAGTTTATATTCATTACCTTGTTCATCTTCATCACTGTTTGATAGACCATCACTATCTTCATGAGTGTAGTAGCTTTTCTTATTTGCACCCTGTTTCTTGTTCCATCTAGCAGGTTCCTTTCCTTTATCCTTATAAGGACATTTGGCAGCATAATGACCTACTCTTCCACAAGCAAAGCATTTAAAAGGCAACTTACCTCTGAACCTTCCAGAACTCCTTTGAAGATTTCTGACAAAGTTTGATTCTTCTTCCTCTTCTTCTGGGACGTGGCTTGCTTCATAATAATCTCCTTTGCCTGATGCCTTGAAAGCAGCTTCTCGTCTATCTGATGGACCTCCCTTTCTCATTTCATAAGCAGTTAGAATTCCATGTAGCTGAGACATAGTAAGAATTCGTAGATTTTCTTTTTCTTCTATTGTAGATACTTTAGATTCAAACTTGGGGGACAATGATCTTAGAACCTTTTCAACCACAATAGCCTCTTTTATTTCTTCACCCAAATTTTTCATACAATTAACAACTTCATCGAAGAAAGTAGTTAGCCACACTTTCATCATTATACATCCTGAGATTCTCATACTGAATCCTGAGAGTTTGAAGTTTAGCACGCTTTACCTGTTCATCTCCTTCGTAGCTCAAGACAATCTTGTCCGATATTTCTTTTGCTGATTTATATTGCATAACTTTCACAAACTCTACTTGAGATAAGCATCCCAGCAAAGTATTGACTGCTTTAGCATTTGTTTCATATTTCTTCTTTTCGGCCGCATCTGTAGGAGTAGTTGAAGGAAAATTGTAGCCTGTCTCTATGATGTTCCAAACTTCTGTACCAAGAGATTGAAGATATGCAGTAACTCTTACCTTCCAATAATTGAAGTTTGTTCCATCAAAAACCGGTGGCCTGATAGATGCTTCCCTCTCGTAGTTGCTCATGATTAAAGATCTTCCTTCAAGCGATCAAGCTTCTTTAGAAGGACCTGCTCTGATACCAATTGTTGAAAATAATACTGAGAGGGGGGGTGAATCAGTATTATCTAGTCCTTTTACCAAATATTCCTTATTTATACTTTGAATTATTTTTGCATATCAGTACCATAAAATAATGAGCATGAACAAGAAAAACAGACAGTCACATCAAAGAACACCAGATATAAGGTGGAAACCCAATGTGGGTGAAAACCACCTGCTGCAATATGTCTCTATCTTCTTTCAAATTTAGAAACTTCTTTTACAATGGTCTTGTACTCGTGCAGTCCTTTACCAGTACGTAGGCTGCAACTTGCAGAGAGCTACAACTCTCTCTCGTTTTCCAGTCTCTTCTGGAAGGGAGCTACAACCCCCTACTTCTTTTCAAGGACCACTTTTCATAAATTTTCAAACTGGATCCATATACATCAAACGATCATCAAGTACATGTAAATTACACAGTCAACTAGAATAACCAGATCAACAATAACAGAACTAAACCCAGAACACCTTTTCAACAGAAAAATTCAGTCAACAAAAGATCTTAAGACAGATACGCAGTTTTCCTTTCACTGGCCTGCGTCCCCACGCACTTCACCTTCTGCGCCCCTGCATATACCCGCAGACAACGTTCTGTTGCACCGCGTGCCTACGCACTTGTTCTTCAATCGCGCTACGTACTGTTGCTGAAGGTACACACCCAGATATACTATCGCACCACGTACTTCACTGAAGCCACGCACCCAAAGACACTATCGCGTCACGTACTGTTTCTGTGCGTACACACCTGAACCTCTGTCGCTCTGCGTACCCACGCACTGCGCCTTCGTCGCCTCTACGTACCCACGCACTGCCCCTTCATCGCTTCTGCGTACCCACGCACTCGCACCGTTAATCACCTGCGTACCTCTGATTAGGACCGAAATACAATCAAATGCTCAGATCTTGTCTTGCGCTCGAGAGATCACCCTTCACAGATTCGCTTTCAATTTCTCTTTTATAGATCAAGCTTTTAAACCGAGAACCCAATATTTCAGATCTTAAGATATTCAATTTTCAAAAGATGCTCAAGCCAAATGATCTCCTTTGCTTTATATAGGCAAGCTCTTCCTCAAATCATGGACCAATACCACGGGCCAAAACCATAATAATACAATACCGTCGGCTAAATACCAAGGGTTAAACATAAGAAACCCCACGTGTGCGTGCTTTACTGCCTTGAAGAGTGTGCACTAGGGGTACGCACCTTCTGAATGGGTGACCTGCGGGTATGTACGCACTTTTTGTATGGAATACCTGCGTGTACGCGCCTTTTGTACTGAGTACCTGCGTACCCATTATTTTCTCCAATATTTGAAAGCTGATCATCAATCTCTGCTATTGACCTGATGTACAGAGCTCCATCACCTGCAAGAGTTGCCATCAAGGACAACACTTTATCCATAATGCCAACAAACTATTTGCTGTGTATGTCTCTGATCTTGTCCATCGAACATTTTGTTTCTATAATAAAAACCATATCTGATTTTTCTTCTTTTATTCTACTGCTAAGAGTTCTTTGCTTCCTTTTACTTTTTAGACCCTTAATGTTCTAAGTTGTAAGATTCATTAAGAAAGGTTTGTAAAGGACTAACTGGTAAGATCCCTTATCTTACCTGAGTTAATCATAAGTTTCCCACATTTGGTCAACTCATTCAGTTTTTTTTCTCCATCTTTTCCTACCCGGGTTCTTAGAAGAATGCATCGGTGTATCCTCCATCGTTTTCACTCCCGTATTGTCTTGTCTATCATGGTTTCTTTTGACTCTAGAACACTTTGTTTGTGATCTCCAAAGGAAGAGTTGTTGTACCTTCTCAAACTCCTCTTTTGGTAGAGAGTTTATCCCTTTGTTCATTCCCTGCTCCAGAAAATTTTCTATATCTAAATTCTCCCTCTGTAGAATCTCCTACAGTTCATGGTCCTCCATTCTGGCCTCACTTGGTGTCATCTTGTGGTCCCTACTAAGCTCCATAATTCTTGGAATATCATCCTTTCGTTTGTTGTCTTCTAGTATATCCTCCATATTATCATCCCTTCCCTTCTCAGTGGGAATATTCTCAGATTCCTGGTTTGTCTCGTTTTTTTCGACTTCTTCTAAGATCTTGAAACTATTGTGGCTCAGTTGTCCATCTACATTAATTTTCTTTTGGTACTTCTTGCCTCCTTTCCCTTTACCCCCAACCTTACTAAAACATTTGGGATTCTTTCTTATAGTGGCTTTCGTATTGCTCTCTAGCTTGTTCAATGGGCAGTCCCCGTATAGGTGCACGTGTTCATAGTTGACTGCCTGCATCCATTCCTCCTCACACACTTCTAACATGATTGCATCCATAAGTTCCCTAGATAAGTCCATTTCCACACATATCTCATTGAAGGAAGTGTATGTGCCTCTTAGAGTAGCATCTGAGGTCTTTATAAAATTGCCTAGCTTGTTTCCGATAGCCTTTAGAGACTACGGTAACCAATAATCTAAAGGAAGGGAGTAGATTCTTATCCATAACGACACTGAGGTGATATTTCTCATTCTAGGACAAATTTCATTACCCATGGTCTCATATTAAGGCTTGCAGAAGCGTAAAAATATGGTCCTCCCTTGAACACTCTGTCTTTATCATTTAATCTTGTGAAAACCATCGTGAAGAAGCCCTTGGATCCAAGGTGCAAGTGAATATACCCCTTTGGTTTCCAGTGGTTCCTTATCCATGCTTGCAAAGCCTTCACCGTTGACCAAATCCCCATAAATTTATAGATAAAAACATATTCCGCCATGTGTTCTCTGTAAAATGACTCAAGGAATAGTGGTCGACTTGGGTTTACAGACCCCATATGTACTCATAGGAGCAACTTTCTACTGCTAACCTGTGTCCTCTTCTCCTTACTAGCTTCCTCAGGATTCTCTTCCTATGTTTGAGGTCTAATGGTTTTCGTTTTTCTGTATTCATAGCCTCTTTAACCACCTTCATTGGTTTCTTGAAGCAATGCGATCCATCTCCCTCACTTCTATCAGCAACCACATAATTGTAGGAGGGAGCTGAACTCCCTCCTTCACACCTCACCATGGTTATCAAAGAAAAAACCTAAAGCAAAACCCTAGTATAGATTGTAGATGATGTGGTCTCCGGTAATGTCCAGTTTACTCAAACATTTTTCAGCAACTTGTAAATTTGTCGTGAATTTTATTGTAATTAAACCCCATTAATGATTCCATTTTCATATACTCTAATGACTACTTGAAAAAAATAGCTACGCAAATTCCCAAATATTCAAGAAGTAAGTCCGTTGCAGCCTCTTGACTCCTCACCGATTAATCTGCATGTTACTAAAGGCTTTGATCTATTACTGAGTTGAAATTTCTTTTGAGCCATCTTATGTAGCCTTTTGTCTAGTAGCATCTGAAGAATCTCTGATAATTTAACATTGGTAAGATAAGAGGCCTAGTAAGCTTAATTGAAGAAGTCAATAGTAGTACAAACAAACACAAAATTCATTGTCTCCAATAATTCAACATAGTGAAGATAAAGGACGAGGAACCTTTTTTTAAGAGGGTTAACAATAGTAAATGAAAGCAAATGGTGCGGTCTGATCGGCTTGGAATTTGATGTTAAACAAAATGATTTATTTACCTATTTTTTATTATTTTTTCTTTTATTGCACCTCATTTTGATGTATTTGACTAAGGAATTATGGATTTTCATGTCAACAATGAAACAAAAGGAGTTTTTAAACTTCATATTCTTATAAATATATGCAAGATTTCTAGGGAAAAAAACTAGACCTAGAAATATGGAAAAAAGTTTAAAATCACTTAACAATTAAACTATGCCATTTTCAACTTGTCTAAACATTTAAGCTACCTCTAATGTGTGCTTTACAGGTAGAGGAGGGTTAAATTTGAGGGCTATCCTGTTTAATTTTATAATATTATTTATTTAGTTAAATCATAAATAGATGAAATTACATGAAGGGGTATATTGTTTACCCCGTTTTCTGAGCCGAGGATCATTTTCCATCCTGTGATGATTGTTTAGTATTCTCATGGAATTTTTCTTTAACGTTTTTCCTATTAATGGTCACCTAGCAGAGCTAAATTCTTTGGACAATGGTGACATAGATTGTTTGGTTTTCTCCTCATTTTTTGTTGTTGATTTTTTCCTCATTGTTAATGGTGATAACTTTATTTTATTTTTTAATTAAAACACTTTATTGATTTAAAATATATTTACAACCAAATTACATATATAAGACATACTATGTTTTTTCTGCCTATCATATTGGGGAATTCTTGTTGTCACTGGGAGGACTAACAAAAAATTTCAACAAACTTTTACAACAAGATTCAAAAAACAAAACTAGACACTCTGGTTCTAAGCAGATAGTAAAAAACATGGGATTAGATTATAAATATTGTCAAAAATACTATTAAATTGGAAAACCATTAGGATTGTAATAAATATAGGTGATAGATCCCTTGCGCTAGAACTAAGAGGAACATGTGTGTCAAAATCATAGTGAAGATGCTCTTCCACATGGGCTAGTCTACCATCAAGCCTGTCCATATAGAAACATTGATTTCTTATCAATATTTTGATGTCCTCTAGTAAGGAAAATACATTATACATTTCCACCTGCTTATCCTTTAGAACCATACCTAGCAGGGTCTTCATTTTCTAGTACAAAGCGATTGCATTAAGAGACTATTTCCTTCGCCCCCTACTATGACCAAGGTTAGGTATACAACTGGATACCTCCCCCAAAATAGCAGAATCTAAGCTAGGTAATGATGAGTAAATGGGAGATTACATTCCAATATTATGTTAGATGGATTTAATAATAAGGTCTAGTTTGTTGGTTCAACTATTAGTCAAGGTTTATGTGAAAGCTCGAGGCTAAGGTGTTTTTATCAAAGTATTGTGTTAAAATGGAATATTGATAGGGATAATAGATGAAACATTCCTGCATTTACTATGTTCTTGAGTAGTATCCTCCTTGGTTCAGCTAAGGATAAGTAAGAGATGGACTAAGAGAGCTACGGATATCATGAATATAATTTATATAAAAATAATAGAAAACAATGTAAACAATAATAATAATGATTAATGATTAATTAACTAACTAGTCAATAATTAAGAGCTATGTCCCTAAGAACATAACCATTATGAAGATGTAATTTTATAGGGTATATAAGCATGCACTCACCCTCATTGTAATCATCTCACATCAATTATTTATATAATATTTAATATACAATTACTTGTCCTACAATGGATGTTTAGATCTTCAATCTATTCTGAAGATTACTGATGTGTATACAAAATTTGTTTGTTGCATTGGTATAAGAGCATTCCTCTTAGTATATGAACTTTCTTCATTACATTGGTATCAGGGTTGTTCGATCCTCTTTCCGCTTAATGACTGCACAGAGCTGCTTTCTCCAATCTAGTTCGTTGATTGTCAAATTCATCAACATTGTTGCCATTGAAGAGTTTCACTACAAGAATTTGGTGTTTTTCCATTTTTCCACTTTTTTCATTCAGATCCTTGGCCATTATATATATATATATATGTGTGTGTGTGTGTGTGTGTGTGTGTGTGTGTGTTGTATCTCTCTCTCTCTATCTCTCTCTCTAGATATATATATATAGAAAAAAAGGGTCAATAAATGGAAAGGTATATAATTAAAAAAAAATTTAATATATCTATATATTATTAAGAAAAAAAGTATGGAAATGAAAAGAGTAAAAAAAAGTCACTAAAAAAAAGGTCAAAGGAGAAAAAAATTCCAAAAAAAAAAAATAAAACATTTTAAAACTATAGAGAAAAAAATAATTAAATAATATACATTTATACAACCAAAAAAAAATAACGACTTGTTGGTCGTTGTCTGCTGCTACTAGCACCAACACTCTGTTTCTGCCCAACCACCCTAGGTTGCATCCACGACTAAATTACCAAAAGCATACCATCGATAGACCACAACAAAATTTTCACAGGGCAAAGACGCCCAACAACAGTCGATGTAGTTGTGTCCTTGAGCCGCGCAACAAATTGACAATCGAACGCAACAAGCCAACAACAGGACCACTTCACCCCCTACCATCGTCTCCATTGCACCAACCAACTTCTCATACATGCCATGAACACTATCACCTCCACTATATGATTTCTGTTGTCCACACAAACAACCATAACCTTGCTCGATCCACCAACAAGTCCAGCAAAAGTGTCATTGTTGGCTCATTAGGATGTCTTTTTACAAACAATATTAATCCCTACATTAGCTTTCAACCCAAGGTAAGTCATTCTATCTTAAGAGTGCCAACACAGTATGTGCAGTGAAGCTAGAGGTTATCTAATGATGAATCGTACAATCACTAAAGCCTAATTCTTCAATTCAATTCACATAACTCTAAAAAGAATTATCTATGGAACAAATACTCTCAACACACTCTACAATTCTATGCAACTCATTTCGAAATCAATTGAAACTGAATGCAAATAAGAATTACAATTAGAATCATTCAAATAGTCTTAATACTAATCACACTTATATCAAGTAAAGAAACTATGACTATCAAACAACACAGTTAATATATAACAACCCAAATCATTATGCATTACTAAATTGAACAACAACAGTAAGTGAACAAAAAGTAGCGCTAAAGGATTCTTAAGTGGCAAACATTTTATATTGCAATATGCATAAGTTAATCAATCTTGTCTTTCAAGATGTATGATAACATCTATTCAAATGAACAACAATTCAATATGCATTCACTCATTCTAATCAAAGCACTACTTAAGTATATCTCACAACTCACTCTGAATCTATTTGAATAGCAGTATAAATCAATATCACAAATCTTCTTGATAAATGAAATAACTGAACATTAAATCAATTGCAAAGATTGAATATAAAACTATAACACAAAGGAGTAGTGGAACTTCTTGTGACTGGGCCCAGAGTCACCAGAAGCCTCTGCTTAATAAAAACTCATAATACGAAGATGTATCAAATAGAACCTTTTTTCATTAACTTCAAGTAACAACTGACAGAGTCACTGAATTAACAATTTTTATGTTTCAAAAAGAATAATTACAAATTAAAATTCTCAACTATATCTAATTTCCTTTTGGCCCTATATATAACATAAAAGAGAAACTTGTATAAAAGCGAATCCTCAGGATTAGGGGATCCTGAGGATTTCGCAATATAAAATCTAATCATATGATAAAATAGGAATGTTTGAACTCATATCCCATTTCCCTGTCTACCCCAGACACTGTGGATTTTCCCTTTTATGGCCTCGTGTTTTTCTGTTAACTGAATTTTTTTTTCCCAATCGCATCTCTGCATACAAAGATATCAAAGAATAAGTTTTTCATACTAGATTTACCTAGTATTCTATCACCAAATAGTTTCATCCAAATTTAGCCAATATTTTCCTCATTTTAATATATAAACAAAGATAATCGTATAAGGATGAATGATAAATGAAGCATTTTATGAAGAGAAATCAAACCTTTTTCCTGTCCCAACATACTCCCCAGCTTCCCTTGTTGCACGTCCTCATGCAAGCGTATAGTTCAGATGCAACTGAGCGAGCAAATAAGCAAGATATACTTCCTCCTTGTAATTCCTAAAACCATTTTTTTGCTTAAGAACAATGAAAGCCTGGGTTACCTCATGATCCTTTAAGTTATAATCACTATGGTATTGATCAAGAAGATACCCTATGATTGGAGTTTTGTAGCGACATCCTATCCAATCTGACCCCATTGTTTTTTTGATCAGGTAAGAGTACGAACTTTTATTAATCTAGTTAAAAATACATAATTTACAAGTTGCAGCCCTGTGAGAGTTCAACAGGCATCTGTGCAGTCAGAATAACAAACCACGCATCCAGAACCATGCAAATTTCTAACAAAACCACCGGGGAGTTACCTCCATTTACTTTGGACAACAATCAATCAGCAAACCATCTAGTCATGTTGTCTAGTATTGGAAGAATTTGAGCCCTCCAAAGTTTCAAGTGAGGGTCCACCAGACTTCCAACAAAGAAGATCAACTAGAAACTTCATAGAGATTGTAGAGCCATGCACCTTCCGAACTGATCTATTAGTATCCACTGGACCCACACTAAACACAGGCCCACAACAATCCATACCCAACGATTCTTACGGACCCGACGTAAACTTTATTCTAGCCCTCTAAACTTTTTTCAGGTCTGAGACACCAAGCTAACTTTCACGATCAATCAAACACCATTGATCTCCTACTGATGATCCAACGGTTTACAGAGATATAAGGTGGACAAGTTGCATGAGGGATAACCATCCGATGAGAGCAGTATCCGCTCACCTCTCCCTGCTACGTGTCGCATGAAGAGTGGAATCGGAGCCTTCCGAAAAAAAACTCGATACCACTTAGACCCCACCCAAAAATCCTTGTGTGGTTTTAGAAAACAACTCCTCATGGAATAACTACCGTGCTCTTTCGCGAAGATGTAGCCATTGATCTCGCACATCAGATGGTTCTCGTGCCGCCTCCCAAAATCACTATTAAACCCAAAACACCATCAACATTTCCACCTAATCTCTTGTTCCATGGATGACCGAACCTGTAGTACTTCCATAGAGGGTCCGAAGGAATAATGAGCCATGGATTGCAACCCATACCCCAAGAGGGGAGAAAAATTGGGGTACCCTGTCCTCCCTTCTATCTTCTGTACCATCTCAGTCCTTCCTTTGAATCCATAGCTCTATATCTTTGTCCGCCTGACAGAGACAGTCCTCCAATAATTTACCTGGGGGTACTAGATCCCATTATACCAGGAATCCCTATCCATGTTGATGACTCCCTTTTTAGCTAAGTGATCCGCTAACATGTTAGATTTTGACTTCACATGGACAAAGCTGATTGTTTTTAAGGTTTGCAGTCTGTGGAAGTGGATACGGTGAAAGACTTACAAAAGCCTCCAATGCTTTGAAACTTTATTTGAAGAAGTACCATTACATATTTTATTGGCCACTCTTATAAGCAATTCCGAATCTGCTTCTATGATGAAATTGTACAAATTAGAAACTAACAAAATTTCCAAGCCTTGTTCTAGTGCCTGAGCTCTGCCATGTTTTTAGTAGCCTTTACCCAAGTGGCCATGGAAGATTTTCTTTATTTGACCCTTTTCATGTCTTATAACCCCTAAAAAGCCAACTAACCCTGGATTGCCTTTAGAAGCTCCATCTATATTAATCTTTAGAAAGCCATGAGGAGGAGGTTGCCACATATTAATATTTGAATTAATTTGGCTTACTCCCTTCAATAAGCCCTGTGGGTTTATGGATTGGAGACCCAACTGCATAAGAATTCTTGCTTCTCGGGGCAGAGGAGGATCCTTAGGAAGATTCCTCAATAGGCTTCTTATTGTGTCTTTGAGCTACCTCAAAATTTGGGCAATTATGTGTTTGCACTCTCTTGCTCTGTCTTTGAAGATCCGATTGTTGCGCTCTGTCCAAAAATTCAAGATAACAAAGCCTGGTACTAGAATCCAAGCTTTATTAATAATTTCATTCCCTGAGAAATATACCCACCAATTCTTCAAAGTATTGGAAATGTTGAGACTATCCCTGTATGTTTTCCTAACGATTGAGGCCACCCAATCCCATACATTTGATGTGGAAGGACAAAGGTTGAGAAGGTGATCCATCGTCTCATCTTGAGAGCCACAGAGATAGAATTGGGAGGGGCCAATAAAGCCCTTTTTTTTAAGATTCTCCCAAGTTAAGATTTTCCTTTGATGCACTAACTAGATGAATAACTTTATTTTCATCCAGTGGGGCCTTTGCCAAAGTTTCTTCCAAACTAGATCAAGATTTGGATAGCTAAATCTTGTTACTTCCTATTTAGCTTCTTTGAGGCTAAAGTTTCCTTCAGTGTTCTTTCCCCATCTTAATTGGTCATGTAAGGAGGATACTATAATCCTTATATGCTCTAGCTCTTGTGCAAGGATTCTTGCCAGGACCTTCAGAGGACTATCATCACTGTGGCTCAGATCCATCAAAATCCTCCATTTTTCATTATCCCTATCCTAGTCCCAGAAATCTTTAACCATAATCAGACCTTTGTTATCTGTGTTTGTCTTGAGAACTGCTAATTCATCCTTATATAGGTTGGGTTCCTGTTTCCAATCATCCTCCAAAAATCTTGTTAGGTTCCCTGCTCAAATTTCCCAGACGCTGTGTTGCTGAGCAATACTTTTATTCTACCAGGCCATATTCCAAATATGGGAGCCCCTAATTTGCCCTAAGATTCTAATGTGATCCTTTTTTCTTCACCTTTGCCCCATAGAAAATCTCTTTGTATACTCCTAATCTATTGCATAATGCCTTTAGGAGCATGAAGAATTGAGAACATAAAAATTTAAATAGCCTGCAAGGCCGCTTGTGTGAGCACTAGGCATCTTGCCAAATTTAGTGACTTGTGTGTCCATTTCCTGACCTTGTCCTGAAGTTTGTTAATTGTTGGCTCCCACACACTCTTGCTCAAAGGTTTCTCAGTAAGAGGTATGTCTAGATACTTGGAAGGTAGTTATTCCCTTTGAAACCCAATAATTCGTAATATTTCTCTGAATAGCAATATTGGTATTAAAGAAACAAAATTTGGATTTGTTGAGGCTTACCTCTGTGTCTGCTACCTTAGCAACATCAATCAAGATATTTTGATCTCTCTGGCTTCCCTAGCAGTGGGTATACCCTGTAGCATCATATCATCCACAAATTGTTGATGAGTATTTTCCACCCCATCTTCAGTGAGTTTGATACCCTGGATACGTCCTTTAGTATTTGCCACTTTGGACACTCTACCTAGCCCATCCATCATGAGAACGAAGAGGAAATGTGAGAGCATATCTCCTTGTCTAAGAACTCTGGATGGTGTGAAGGTTCTTGATGGAGCTTCATTGAGCAGTATAGAGAAACTGGTCATGGTGACAAGTGCCATAACCCATCTTATCCAATTTTGGTCAAAGCCATAGGCCCTTAGAATTGCTCTTATATAAGAGCAACTTAGCTTGTCATAGGCTTTCTCTAGGTCCAAATGAATGATCATACTAGATTGTTTGTTGCTTTTGAGAGAGTGTACCACCTCATGTGCTTGGATGATGTTGTTGAGAATTTGTCTTCCTTCCATATAGCCCATTTTCTCCTCCAATATTAGAGATGGTAGAAGGGGCTTGAGTCTATTGGCTATCACTTTGGAAATAATTTTGTACACCACATTACACAAGGCTATGGGTCTGAAACCATCCAGAGTCATGGAATTTTCCTATTTTGGGATCAGAGTTATGAAGGAAGCATTAAGAGCCTTCAGAACCTTCTTAGATTTTCTTGAGTCTTCCACAACCTCAAGGATATCCTGTTTGACTGTTTCCCAACAGGCTTTGAAAAAGTCCAAATTGAACCCATCTGAGCCTAGGGCTTTTCCATTTTCCATTTCATTGATCACTCCACTGGCTTCCTCTTTCGACACTGGCCTATTAAGATTCTTGTTATTTTCTCTGGTGACTAGCTTGTGGAGTACTAAAGAAGGCATGTTTTCGGTAATTATTTCAACATCTTTTCATTAGAACTTACAAACCTTTTGCATCATGAACTAAAAAAAGATAAGGAATTGTAATAAAACATGTGAGATTAATATTCAAGATGAAAACACTGACAATTGTCATTTCCTTATGCAGAAAGAAGGAAAAACGAGAAACTGTCATTCCAAAGGAAAGGACAATGACGGGTTAATTGTTGCCCCTTTGACGGGGATCCGTATGCAAACAAGGAAAAGAAAATCAAAGCAAATCAGCCCTGGAAAGGAAGTGGAGATATCGGCAAGGCGCGGGAAAGAAAAGAGATGACTAAGGACTAACAGGTCGGTAAATCCCTCAGGATCCTTGATCCTAAGGGATCGCTGCTTTAACTATTTATGCACTTAGATATCTCCACCTTCACCATTATAAAACAGGTAGCACTATTAGCTCAAGGGGAGAGAATCTGCTATGTTTTATGTAATTTCCTTTAAGATCAAAACTTTGATCATCGAGTCTTGTTAAGAACTGATCTATTGTAATTCCGCTTTATGCATTAATACAAACTTGGTTTCTATTTTACCTCTGAGTCTGGAATAACTTCAAGCGGTGTACCCCTAGAGGCTAAGGGCCCCGCCGTGGAGGACAATTGCTCCTGTATTATTACGGTTGGTTTATGCGTGGTTTGCTTATCAACGTTATTTGGTAATCTGATGTGTTTTGTAAGTTTACATCACATGCTCTGTTATGTGTAATTTATTAAGATTTCTAAAGACAGAACTATTGTATTGACTCTACATCGTATCACTATTCTTTTAGGTGTTGATATAATATTGCTAGTCTTTACAAAATACTATTGTTGTTTAATTACAGAGCCTTTGTGTTGTGCACTTGTTCATTAACATTACGGAATTCATCATGGAAGTTATGTTCTTTGCGATTGTTGGATCTATGAACAATGTTGTTCTATTTTGAAATGTAGTCGTACTCTTTCTAACTGAGATTGATAACTGGATCAGATTACTATTAAAGTATGCCATGTGTATATATGGTTTTCAACTGTTGTTATATAATTCATCGTTAATCAGTGTTGTTCCATTTTGGTGTGTTATTCAGTCCGCCCTTAAGAGTGAAGGATTGTCATTTGATTCCTGTAGATTACGATTAGTGCATTTGATCTTATAGGTTAAGGTGTTACTGCTTGTTCGACTTAGTTGTCGTTACAATTTCTTAATTGTTGTTCCATTTTAGGTTTGTTGTTCTATTTCTTAATTGTTGTTCCATTTCTTATATTCCATTTCATTTCTTGTCATTTTTTATTTTGGTGTGAAGAATGGTCTCAGGCTGTAGTGAGCATTGACATATACTGTCCAGCTCCCAGATCCATGATCTGTTCTCTAGATTCTGTTGAGGGAAATCTTCCCCTGGGGCTTTTTGGGTTGAAACCCTAGCAGACTGAAAGTTTTCTATAAAGAGAAACACACATTCACACATCCATTATGCTATTATAAGCAAATTCTATAGTATGAGGGGTGTACCTTAGGTCTTACGTTTCAGAAGGTCCTTTAGGGTCCAAACCCTTCTTCAAGTTACTTTTGCTCCTTTGTCCTGAAAAACAACCAATTCCAAAGAACACAGTAGTATATGAACAAAAACTTATAAAGAAATCATCTTCATGTTATAAAGGAAGGTAGTTAGTTATGAACTTTAAACAACCATTCACATATGAATTCCAACATGAATATCATAAACATAAAGAAGATTTATATCAGAAACCAAGACGTGTTTATTTTATTATAAACAAATAAAATGCATAAAAGGAATAATTTCACCCGTGTCACCTTTCACAAGCTCCAAGCAAAGCTTCCTTCCGGATCTGTCCAGCCTCAAGCCTTTAGCAAACTCCTTCCATGACTTACTCCATGATGTCATAAGTAGTGGATGAACATCAACACACAAGGAAACAAGGGTTTCCTGTATACATGGGGGAAGTGTAGAAGGCACAAGGGTGTTCAGACCTGGTCAGGGAAAAAATCTCAATATAATAACCTTTCTCTCTCTTCTCTCCTCTCTTAGGCCTTCCCTTTGAGGTCTTTTTATACCTCTCCCAAAGCAGTTTTTTAGTTGGGAGTTGGTTGGGAACAGTTGGCCCACGAGCACTAACAGGTGATCAGCAAGTAAAACCCGCGATCTCTGCCCGAAATTAAGGAGTTTTATATTTTTTTAAGTGTTTTAATACATATACGTGGGTTGGGTATATGCCTACCTGTGTATACACGCGTTTAACTCGGGGCAATGTTGCGTATAAGGGATAAAACACTGTTTTTTAAATTTTGGACCAAGTCTGGAAGGAGGGGTTGCCCTAGGCCATGAGTGCAGCATCACAAACCATAAGAGTGAAGTTTGGAGCTATAACAGTTTCCTTTTCCATCAGTTTACAAAGGGATGGGTTATTGCTACTGAACCCTTGAATGATAAATTGCTTAGTTTTCTGAATGTGTGGTCTAATGTTTTGAAGCAGTTCGCTCTAAACAAGCATCCGTTTACTCTTGTATTTTCGAACACTGTGCTACTAGCATTACTCTGGAAAATGATAGCCTCAGACTGAGACACTCTTTGAAATAACAAAATGTTCCCAGATTGACATATTAATGTGAGGTAATTAGAGGTGAAAGAGACCCTTTTTATAGCTCGACATTTTGACACCATTGCTGGGGAAAGAGTGTAGCCATTTGTTCTTTTTTTCCAGAGTAGTGTATGAACCTGCTAGGGAAGAATTGGGTTTTGAAAACGAAAGGTAAGAACCTACGTGTGGAGCATGTAACAACCCTTCTCCTCTGCCTGCTTTCCTACATATTTGTCGCTGTTTTGTTTGGGTAGAATTTAGTAGTTAATTTGTGTGCATGACTAAGTAGAAAAAGCCAGAAAAGAATTCCAAACCTCTACCCAAGCCAGAAAAAGCTAAGGGGTCGGTGATCCTTGGCCGACCAACCTTCATAGACGAAATCTTCAAGAAATCAGAATCTCAGCCCTCAGTAGGACCCAAAAAGGTTATTTCTAGACAGCCTACTAGTTCCCTTCAGGCCACAGGATCACCATCTATAGCCTTTTCTAAGGTGCATAGTCAAACTGAAGAGCAAGACTTTCAAGAAATCAAAAATTCTACTCCAGAACTATTGCAGGAAGGGAATTTCAGTAATATTTGTGAAGGAGGAGAGACAGGGGAAACCGAGGAACCGAGATCTCCTCTTATGACAACTTGGCCATTGAACAACCCAGACAAGGGAAGTGCTGCAAAGATCATTTTTGAAGAAACTCAATCTCCTCAGACATTAGGCACTCTCATTATCCCCGATAGAGGAAGTGTTATTAAAACTATTACTCTTAAAGCCATTCCCCCTCAACCTATGAATACCCTCCTAGATATCTCAGAAGGTTATTGGCATATATTTGATCAAATTGCTCAAAACCATACAAACACCCAAACCTCTGCATTACAATACCCCATAGTGGATTCTACAGTAAATGTGCTTATGAAAGCAATCCCTCTTCAACATATCCTTACATTCCATGGTCTTACATCAGAAGACCCGGATGCATTTCTATTTGAATTCGATGTGCTCTGTAGGGGATATGATTACACCATTGACCCCCAGAAACTCAAATTGTTTCCCTCTACATTAAAATTATCTGCTTTAAGATGGTTTATGAGATTAGGTAGCGGGGTTATAAATAACTGGGATCAAATGAAAGAATCTTTTCTAAAAAAATATTAGGACTATTGTAGGTCTAGAGAACTGAAAGACGAAATATTCTAGATGATAGCTAGACTAAACGAAGCATTAGAGGAGTATGTGGAACGTTTTTAGTATAATATTCAAAGATATCCTTATGCATCACTGCCTTTACCTGATAATGTGTTAAAAATAGCATTAATAAGGGACATGAAGGAACAATGGATTGAAACATTAAACATTATGGGAAAAGGAGATATTTATTAAGAACATTTTGCTGACATTATTGATTTATGTATCAGGAGCTCGAGATGCAGCATAAGATTAAAACTGGCAGAACATAATCGGTTTGTAAGAGATAATAAAATTTCGACAGAAGGAGTAACGCGTGTAGAAATTGGAAATTTATTGGAAAATTTTAAAACTGATATACTAGGGACACTAACTACACAACTTGATATTATGCAGGCCAAATAGAAGCAAATGGAGGCAGAACAAAATTTGGCAATCTTCTGTCCCCGATGTAGGAAGAAGCATAGCCATAAGGAGTGTTCACTGGATGCAGTCGAAACATGTGCCATCTGCACAAAAGATCACCTTACAGAAAACTGCCCCTCACTTCCAAGATTAAAAGCAATATATAAAAAAGCAGAAGAAGAGCCAGAATTGATGTATTTGCTCAACCAACGTCGTCAATGGCAGCCGCGGCAATCTGGTATGTTTCCAGACCCAACTTCTTGTTTTCAGCCTCCGCAGTATAATGCTCAACAATATAATATGTGGCAAAGTCAATTTCAACCCACGTATCCAAACTGGTCACCACAGTCGTTTCATTCCTCAACCCCACGGCTAAATCAGGCAGGCCAACCTGGTTGGACAAATCTTCCTTATACCCCACCATATTGGAAAAGTAATGCATACCCACCATAATGGACTCCTCCTACTTCACAAATTTCAGCCTAGCAGACAAACTGGCAGAGACCGATGCATCAGTCAATAGGAACCATTCCGCTCCCTCAACCTACACTGCCAGCCTTACAACAAAATCCCCAGTCTAATTTGAGACTACAACTTCCAGCCCAACCCAACCCCAATCCAAATAATAGACCGGTCCAATCTGTCCAAATCATAGAAACACCAGAAATAGGAGCCGATCTGAGGGAGAGTAATGATCTTGAGTTAAGATCTAGGCGTATTATTGAAACCGAGGGAGATAAGATAGTTCAGGTTGAAAATCAGTTACCCAGAGAACATCTGTCACAAGAAGAGGATGTGAATAAACAACAAACTCATAATCAAGCAACCACATCCTCTCCCCCATTCCAAGAACGATTAGTCATACCTCGACCTATACAATATCTTCATTTTGACATTCTCGGAGAATTACAAAATTTGTATATAAAAATTCCATTCCTCCAATCCATTCAAGACATCCCGATATACGCAAAAACTATGAAAGAATTGTGTATAAAGAAACCAAGGAGGAATATAACAAATAATCCAAGAGTCCAAGTAGTCGGCACTCTATCTGACTTATTATCAGGAAAAGAAACACCCATTAAATACGAAGACCCAAGAAATCCAATAGTAACTGTGCAAATTTATGGTCAAACCCTTTCCAATGCCTTAGGTGATCTAGTAGCTGCAATCAATATCTTAACAACCACTACTTGCCAAAAACTAGGCATTACATCTGTAGAATCCACCTCTACCTTGCTAGAATTGACTGATCGATCTGTGGTTAGGCCAGAGGGCACACTACATGATGTCATGGTCTCTATTGACTCTTGGGAATATCCAACTGATTTTCTGATAATAAATCCAAAAACCTGACTTGATGGACATCCATTGATTTTAGGTAGACCTTGGCTTGCCACTGCCGATGCTTATATTGGCTGTCGGCAAGGAAATATGACCATAACTGGAGGAGCAGATATCAAGAACTTAGTTCTATATCCTCCAGTGCAGCCAAGTGTCACAATAGTCAAAACTATTAGGCACCCTGTATCATACCTTACTGATAACATTAGATCTCCATTAACTATACAAGAAGCACTTGATTTCAAAGACCAAATAGAAGATGATGCCATTAATAATTTTATCAGTCAAACTAAACTCACATCCCGTACACAATGTCACATGATAAAAGCAACATTTGATAGTGAATTAGAAGAAGATCCTCTTAAAGATACACATGATCATACAATACCTGTTACCTCTGTTGCAAATAGTAAAATTGTGGAATTTGAACTGGGAAAAACCTTCAACATTAATGCCAACATCACATCCGAACAAGAAATGAAGCTCATCCATGTGTTAAGGAAATATAAAGAAGCATTTGCATGGGACTACCCTAATATGAAAGGAATTGACCCCCAGTTATGTACACACCACATTTATATAAAAAAAGATGTGAGACCTGTTCATCAGGCTCAGAGGAGACTAAATCCTTATCTAAAAGATGTGGTAAAAGCTGAACTTCAAAAACTTTTAGATGTCACTTTCATCTATCCTATCTCTGATAGTAAATGGGTCTCTCCGCTTGTGGTGGTACCAAAAAAGAATGGGAAGTGGAGAATCTGTGTGGACTACAGAGAGCTAAATAAAGCAACACAAAAGGACCACTTCCCTCTCCCATTCATCGACCAAGTATTAGACACTTCGGCAGGAAAGAAATTCTTTTCTTTCCTGGATGGTTTCAGTGGATACAATCAGATTCAGATTGCGCCTGAAGACCAAGACAAAACTACTTTTACTTGTCCTTGGGGAACATTTTCCTACCGAGTTCTACCTTTTGGCTTGTGCAATGCTCCTACCACATTCCAAAGGGATATCCTCAACATTTTTGCAGACTTAATAAATCAAGGACTTGAAGTATATATGGATGACTTTACACCATACGGAGATGATTTCGATCCAGCATTGGATACACTAGAAAAATTCCTACGACGCTGCATTGCTTTCAAGCTTTGTTTAAGCCATGAAAAATGTTATATGATGATGACTCAAGGACTTATCTTAGGACACTATATTTCAGTAACTGGAATTCAGGTAGACCCAGCCAAAATCCAAATAATTTTGCTTATTCCCACTCTTACCACTCAAATGGAGGTACGCAATTTTCTTGGATATTCTGATTATTATAGGAGGTTTATAGAACATTATTTGCATATTGTTGCACCTTTGTATGCACTAACTGGTAACGTTGATTTTCTTTGGACAAAAAAATGTGAACATGCTTTCAAGGATCTGAAGAAGCTCATGTCCACAGCCCCAGTCCTTCGAGGACCAAATTGGCATTTTCCATTTCAGATATCATCTGATGCCTCAGATACAGCCATTGAAGCAGTCCTTGGCCAAGAAGAGGATAAAAAACCATATGCAATTTATTACATCAGCAAAAATTTATCCCCTGCTGAATTAAACTACACCGTTACTGAAAAAGAATTTCTAGTTGTAACACATGCTGTCAATAAGTTCAGACATTACATTACTGGATATCTTGTTATCTTGTACATAGATGATTCTGCCATAAAATATTTAGCAAACAAGCCTATCACAAATGGAAGAATAACTAAATGGCTGATTTATTGCAGGAATTTGATATTACAATCAAGGATCGACCTGGAAAAGAAAATCTTGTAGTTGATTTTCTCTCAAGAATGCCAAAGCCAATTGATGTAGCGGCAGTAGAAGATCAATTTCCGGACGAGCATCTGTTTGTTGTAGCTGTTCAAACACCCTGGTATGCTAATGTTGCCAATTACCTAGCAATAGGTAAACTACCAAAGCATCTAACCCCCAATGAGCAGAAATAGATTGTTCAGCGGAGTGCTCGATTTTCTTAGATTGGGGGCTATTTGTTCCACACAGGGACAGACATGCATATCAGGAGATGCGTTCAAGAAGATGAAACCTTTGACATTTTAAAAGCCTACCATGATGAACCATGTGGCGGACATTTTGCCGATCGCAGAACTGGACATAAAGTGTTGCAAACAAGGTATTATTGGCCCACGATTTTCAAAGATGCAAAGAAATTCGTCTAAGCCTGTGACAATTACCAAAGAGTAGGACACCTTGTTCAGTCTGATGAGATGCCTCTGAAACCACAACTATTCATCGAACCATTCGAGCGACAGGCCCTTGATTTCGTTGGACCAATTAACCCATCATCAAACCAGAAAACATATATTTTGGTGGCAACAAAATATGTCACCAAGTGGGTTGAAGCAGAGGCATTGCCAAGAGCTACAGAGGATTCTATCATACAGTTCATGTTCCATCTACTTGTGTGTTATGGCCTTCCAAGAGATATAATTACAGACGGTGGACCACAGTTTGCTGGGAACAAAATAGCTTCAACACTCAAGAACTATCATGTCCAGCATAAAATCACTACTCCATACCACCGACAGGCAAATGGGCAGGTAGAAAGCAACAATAAAATAATAGACGCAATCCTAACGAAAATCATTGTGTCAAAGAGACGTGATTGGACTGCCAGACTACCCGAAGCACTGTGGGCTTATAGAACAACATGGAGAAGTACCATTGATTACTCACCTTAGATCAATTAGTGTTTGGAAAACAACCCATTTTCCCCATAGAATTCAAAATCCAAACATTGCGAACAACACAGGAAGTTGGCTTAGATTTAACCGAGACAAAGATTAATCGATTACAGCAGATGAGCTGGACGAAATCAGGCTCTCTACACTTCAAAACATTGCCCTAATCCAGCAGCATCGATCTAAATGGCATGATGCTCTCATTAAAAATAAAGTCTTCCACGAAGGAGACAGGGCACTTTTGTACGACTCCAGGTTTCAGGACTTCCTTGGGAAACTCCAGACTCGTTGCTTGGGACCATACGAAATCCAGAAGGTACATGACAATGGTACCCTTACTCTAATCACTATTGATGGTTTTGGATATTCTTTCAAGGCAAATGGCCACTGAGTTCATATTTATCGCAAACCACTCACTCGGGAGTCCTTCTACCAGCAACTACGCTGAGACTCTGATATGGAAATTTTGGGGAGGGAGAGAAGGCTTCCTCGCCTGTAATTCATTAAGAAATTTATTTCTTTTCATAGTTTGTACATAATTTCTTTTATTTTGTCGAATCATTTTTGTACATATTTTTGAATCAACGTTTTTTCGTTACTATTTTTTGTTGTTACTTTTCTTAAAAAGGACAAAATTTTCTTCCTGTTGTTCCTTTTTCAAAAGAACAACACCCTTTGGATCAGCCATCATTTCGCTGTAATTTTGTTCTTTTTCTTTATTTTTGTGTTTTGTTGTTCCTTTTCCAAAGGAACAACATTTTCAGTTATTGTTATTCCTTTTCCAAAGGAACAACATTTTTGATTTTTGCTATTCCTTTTTCAAAGGAACGACATTTGTGTACTTTGTTGTTCCTTTTGCAAAGGAGCAGCATTTTCGATTTTTGTTGTTCCTTTTCCAAAGGAATGGAATTTGTGTGTTTTGTTGTTCCTTTTCCAAAGAAACAACATTTTCGGTTTTTGTTGTTCCTTTTTCAAAGGAACAACATTTGTGTGCCTTGTTGTTCATTTTCCAAAGAAACAACATTTTCGATTTCTGTTGTTCCTTTTCCAAAGGAACAACATTTTTGTGCTCTGCTATTCCTTTTCCAAAGGAACAACATTTTCAGTTTTTGCTGTTCCTTTTTCAAAGGAACAACATTTGTGTGCTTTGTTGTTCCTTTTCCAAAGGAACAACATTTTCAATTTTTGTTGTTCCTTTTCCAAAGGAATGACATTTCTGTGTTCTGCTATTCCTTTTCCAAAGGAACAACATTTTTAGTTTTTGCTGTTCCTTTTTCAAAGGAACGGTATTTGTGTGCTTTGCTGTTCCTTTTCGAAAGGAACATCATTTTCGATTTCTGCTGTTCATTTTCCAAAGGGACGACATTTGTGTGTTCTTTTGTTCCTTTTCCAGAGGAACAGTGTTTTCAAATTTTTCTGTTCCATTTCCAAATGAACATCATTTGTTTGGTTTGATGTTCCTTTTCCAAAGGAACAACATTTTCTATTTCTGTTATTCCTTTTCCAAGGGAAAGAAATTTGTGTGTTTTGTTGTTCCTTTTCCAAAGGAATGACATTTGTGTGTTTTGTTGTTCCTTTTCCAAAGGAACAACATTTCCAATTTCTGTCGTTCCTTTTCCAAAGGAACAACATTTGTCTGTTTTGCTGTTCCTTTTCCAAAGGAACAACGTTTTTTATTTCTGATGTTCCTTTTTCAAAGGAACGACATTTGTGTGTTTTGTTGTTCCTTTTCCAAAGGAACAAGCGTTTTCGATTTTTGTTGTTCCTTTTTCAAAGGAACGACATTTGCGTTTTCTGTTATTCCTTTTCCAAAGGAGCAACATTTTTGGTGTTTTGTTGTTCCTTTTTCCAAAAGGACACCACTTGCATTATTTTGCTCGCCCTTTTTGAAACAGATTGTTCCCCTTGTTGTTCTAAATTAAGGATGCTTACTGTTCCTATTCTTTCAAGTCTTTTAGAATACAACTATGCACTTATGCAATGGACACAAAATCACAACATACTGAATTCGATGAATCATAAAATTGCTATTTCTATAAGAAATTGCTCTAAATTGGTAGGAGGACAGAAGGAAGGACACACTTATTCATTATCCTATGTTGTCACTATTCTACTAATTCTGCTCTGATTGGTTATCTTTATCATGTTGGTCCCTTTTAATCCTCATTGATTATCATTCAAGAATAAGAGCAAAGGGTTTATATTTTCCTATTGAGATGTTAAGACTTCTTCCACCATTCCTACTCTTAAGGAGTGTTGAACCACCCTTTATGTATAAATAGGGAAAGTACTTTATTAAAAAGAAAGAAAAAAAGAGCAAACAATGATGTCTTAATGACTTATAAGTTGTCAAATGCAGGATAGGAGGTCTCATTAAGAACCAGCCTACCATGATCATGAGGACAAAAGCGAAGTGGCATTCCCACTATGGCCACCACACCAGGGATATGGTCCAAAAGGTATATCAAATAAATAACCCTTGGAACAGGAGGTCTCATCACGAGCCGGCCTGCACACCTTTCGCTCCTTCCTCGTGAATGGCATTATGGCTAACTGGTCACCAAGCCAGCATAATGGCCTACATTTTGACATCACATAACATTTCCTAAGCATACACAAAGGATCATGGTTCCATGGGTGAAATAAACAACTCTGCCAAGGTTATGGACACCTATCAGCACCAGAGCACTGTTAATGGTATTGAAGTCACATTATTTACACCAATAGGTAGTTATTAGCACCCTTCTGTTTCTTATGCCTTAGTAATAAATCATATATTATTTCCCAAACCATACAACGCATGTACATCTATTATCACCAATCATGACAGAACAATTGACAATGACCGCATGAGACTCTTTATCCACAGCAGATGTCCTATCCCCACCCTCGCATCATATCACCGCAGTCTCTTACGTATTAAGCAACCCAACTCTACGCCTCGATTTTGGTAATTTGCTACTTTTCTAAACATGGCATATTGCCATACGCTGTTCCTTAAGGACTCTGTTTCAGAATGGCATGCCGCTCATTTATTTGACAGCCGAGATGGCCTATCACATTGCGAGCAGGGAGGTTAACCTCTTCATTCCCAGGATTACGTGTAAGATCACTATTCGGGAAGCTGTGTACTAGTGAATAGCACGGCCCAACAATATACTATTCTTTATTTTCTACATGACATGTTGTTCATAAGCCATTTCCATTGTATACTCTACAGCATTAGATTTTGAGGGAGTCTTGCATCTGTCAACCTCTCTATGTTTCAACAGCATGAACAACTGTCGTTGCATTGAGAGTTTACAGCGAAATCATAAACATGGGAGGAAGATCAATTTGGAGAGAACCGCAGGTGTTAACAGTCTTTGCTGCTGCCCGAGAAATCCAGACAAGAGCAGGGTGGCTGACTTATCTCAACCGCTTACAGGAATCCAACGATACTGTAGCAATTTAATTCTTGCAGAACTTGCAAGAGGATCACTCCATAGTGAGGGGGAGACGCATAGCAGTCACCGATGACATAATCGCAGAAGTCTCGGGACTACTAGCCGCTGGACCTGTATGGACGTTAAAGAAGGAGAGATTGCAGAAGATCATAGAAATCTTCCAGGAAGAAGGGTGGAGCCTAACAATTTGAAGAAAGGGGGTTTTTTCAGTAGCATTAGGAGAGTCGTGGGCAGAATTGGCAAAGACCATTCAAAGCTACATCACCTGTGAAGGAAGTAAAGATGTGGTAAGACCACGACATCTTAAACTCTTAGCCGTACTAAAGAAAAAAAGCTCTCTAAATTTACCTGCATTTTTGAATTCATTACTTCATGATATTGCAAAGAGCATAAAAAAGTCACAGCATGTAGAGTTAGTTGTTACTCATCATGGGTTGATTCGGTTAATAGTCAGTCATAGCCTTACCTAGCAGCAAAGCAGCTACGAAGAGCTAATTGCCATGATAAATGGAGGATTAACCACACCATCCCCAAAATGTAAACATGCCACTAGTACACCTGAGCATCTAGGAAAATGAAGGAAATCGGTCCGGCTAGCACGGCTACAAGGGAGGTTGGAGAAGCCCCAAGGGAACACGAGCCAACCGGTAGAGATAGAAGATGAGCAACCCCCACGATTAGAAGGGGAAGACGATGAGAAAGGAATGCAGGAAAAATAGGAAGGAGAAATGGAAGAAGAAGCTAAGCAATCTGAGCAGGAGGAGGAAATGGAATAGAAGGAAGGTATCCCATTGCAGGACCCATTGGGAGAAGATGAATTGGCCAAAGTTTTGGCCAATATGGACGAATATGGCCAACCTTCCAATCCATTAGATCTCCATGTCGAAGAGGAACCTCAGGAGGGAAATGCACCTAAAGAATCACATGCAGAGGAGGTAGAAGAAGAGAATCTGCTTGTTCATGATAAAAATATGACAGAAGATTCTAAACAGGAACAATCCATTCCTAGATAGAAGACACCAAAAAAAATTCTAGAGGAAAGGGGGGTAGAAAAGGAAGTCACCCAAGAAATAACAGAACCAGTTAGGGTTCTTGCCCCGGAGCAACCAGAGCAGAGCAACGAAGAAGCACCCCAGAGAGAAAATCAGGGAATTAGTCACAATCTAGGCCGCAGTGAACAACTTGCTATTCCTTCAAAGGAAATTGAGGAAATTAAGGAATTATGAAAGGAACAGCAGAGACTATTGAATATAATAGTTTAGCTCCGACAACATATTAGCATTCTAAAAGCAAGGAAAAGGGTACAAAGGACTTCGAGAAGGAAAAATGCAACCACTCCAGCAAAACCCCTCAAGACAAAGGGGCGGAGGACCAGAGTCCATCCTGGTTTTCAAAACCCTGTCGAAAACCAGGTTGCTATTCCAAATGATGCTGAGGAGCAGACTTCTATTCCAATTAAAAAGGAACAGCAATGGATTGATATCCACGTTAAGATAGAAATGGATGATATGTTGACCCGCGATAAGGAAATTCAGGCGGAGACACCACCTTCGGAAGTGATAAGGGTCATGAACGCAAAACAATGCAATAGGAAAATTTGAGTAAAACTCTTGGCCTCCACTACCGCATGGAAAAGAGATCCAAAAACTGTAACCCTACAAAAGTGTTTGAAGCAAGCTCAGCAAGCAGCAGAAAATCTTATAAAGCAAACAGTCCCTCGAGAAAAGTATGAAGAGCTACAGCAACAGCTTAAGAACGTCAATCTATCTGAAAGCCAGGCCTTTGAAGGGTGGCGAAGGGAAGAAGAAAAAGTCACGAAGGTAAATCGTAGGTTTGATATAGTTATCAAACAGATGGATACCTTATGTTCTTTATACAATGACGTCCTACCATGTAGAGCCCCTGCTAAGAATTATGCCTTGTTTTTAATGGAACGATATTTGCAATTGAAAATAAAGGCTGTTAAAGCAGGTGCTCCCATAAAAATTAACACCATTGATGATTTTATAAACTGTTGTAAGCACTATGGTGTAAACGTTCAGAGACTACTGTGTGAGTTTTATTTACATAACCTTGTATTATACCAGGAGACTAAGCTGAACCCTGGCCCTTTTGTTGGGGATATCCAATTACAGGCATTTATTTAATTTGGGGTTAATCAAATTAAATGGCTTAAAGCCTATAATGCTTTCCAAAGACAAGAAAATGGATTAGATTTGTAGATAAGAGTTCAGCCTAGGGATCTAGTACAATTGTGGAGAAAACATAGAAACCTCATGAAGACTCTAGGTGTAATTGAAGCATTAGGACCCATTCATGAGGCAATCATTCGAAAAGGAATATAATAATTTTTCTCTATCAAAGACCTTGCCATTGATGCAGCTAAATTTCGGTATTAGATCTCTAGTCCGAATATCTGGCTCAGGGAACCATTTAAGTATGAAAATTTTAAATTATCCGCCAACCGCTTGCACCTCTATGGTGAAGTCATTTTGAGGGCAGGGCCATCCTGGTTAGGATATAGGTTTCGAAGTCCAATTATTGGCATCCTACACCTAGATACCAAGCCCTATATGAGATGCCTGAGGATCAGACAGGCCATTTCTTTGAACACCTAGTATTGCACCCTTGCTGTAGGCCTTCACATGAGATTCCATCTCCAACCTACTCACTCACTGCCTTACATGTTAACTACAATGTTTTCATGAGGGCATGAAAAAGGGTAAGCAGGGGGGTGTGTGGAGTACTAAAGAAGGTATGTTTTTGGTAATTATTTCAGCATCTTTTCGTTAGAACTTACAAACCTTTTGCATCATGAACTAAAAAAACAATAAGGAATTGTAATAAAACATGTGAGATTAATATGCAAGATGAAAACACTGACAATTGTCATTTCCTTATGCAGAAAGAAGGGAAAATGAGAAACTATTGTTCCAAAGGAAAAGACAATGACGGGTTAACCGTTGTCCCTTTGACGGGAACCATATGCAAATAAGGAAAAGCAAATCAAAGTGAATCAGCCCTGGAAAGGAAGTGGAGATATCGGCTCAACGCAGGAAAGAAAAGAGCTGACTGAGGACTAACGGTTCGGTGAATCCCTCAAGATCCTTGATCCTCAGGGATCGCTGCTTTAACTATTTCTGCACTTAGATATCTCTTCCTTCACCATTATAAAAGGGGGAGCACTATTAGCTCGAGAGCAGAGAATCTGCTATGTTTTATGTAATTTCCTTTAATATCAAAACTTTGATCATCGAGTCTCGTTAAGAACTAATCTATTGTAATTCCGCTTTATGCATTAATACAAACTTGGTTGCTATTTTACCTCTGAGTCTGGAATAACTTCAAGCGGTGTACCCCTAGAGGCTAAGGGCCTGGCCCTGGAGGACACTTGCTCCTGTATTATTACATTTGGTTTATGCGTGGTTTATTTATCAACGTTATTTGGTAATCTGATGTGTTTTGTAAGTTCACATCACATGCTCTGTTATGTGTAATTTATTAAGGTTTCTAAAGACAGAACTGTTGTATTGACTCTACATCGTATCACTGTTCTTTTAGGTGTTGATATAATACTGCTAGTCTTTACATAATACTATTGTTGTTTAATTAGAGAGCCTTTATGATGTGCACTTGTTCATTAACATTACAGAATTCATCTTGGAAGTTATGTTCTTTGCGATTTTTGGATCTATGAACAATGCTATTCTATTTTGAAATGCAGTCGTACTCTTTCTAACTGAGATTGATAACTAGATCAGACTACTATTAAAGTGTGCCATGTGTATATATGGTCTTCAAGCGTTGTTCTATAATTCATCATTAATCAGTGTTGTTCCATCTTGGTGTGTTATTCAATCCGCCCTTAAGAGTGAAGGATTGTCGTTTGATTCATGTAGATTATGATTAGTGCATTTCATCTTATAGGCTAAGGTGTTACTTCTTGTTAGACTTAGTTGCCGTTACAATTTCTTAACTGTTGTTCCATTTCAGGTTTATTGTTCTATTTCTTAATTGTTGTTCCATTTCTTATCTGTCGTTTCATTTCTTGTCATTTGTTATTTTGGTGTGAAGAACAATATCAGGCTGTAGTGAGCATTGACATCTACTTTCCGGCTCCCAGATCTACAATCTGTTCTCTGGTTTCCTTTTCCATCAGTTTACGAAGGGATGGGTTATTGTTATTGAACCCTTGACTGATAAATTGCTTAGTTTTCTAAATGTGTGGTTTAATCTTTTGAAGCAGTTAGCCGTAAACAAGCATCTATTTACTCTTGTATTTTCGAACAATGTGCTACTAGCATTACTCTGGCAAATGATAGCCTCAGATTGAGACACTCTTTGAAATAACAAAACGTTCCCGGATTGAAATATTAATTTGAGGTAATTAGAGGTGAAAGAGACCCTTTTTATAGCTCGACATAGCTGAGGGATGTATTCAGTGAATTGTTCAATGAACTTGGATCTGTCTTCCAAGGGTTCCTCTTCTATATTGAGGAAGTGTTGTACAAGGACTGATTCCATTTTGTTTTGAGAGACAAACAATATTCTTTGAGAATCTTTGAGCTTGGTGATTCTATTATGTGCGTTGTGAGTCATGGTGGATTTATTAAAAAAAATTGTATTCCTTTCTCCCTCCCTAATCCATTGTATCCTTGATTTCTGCCTCCAGAAAATTTCCTCGTGCAAGCATCACTCTTCCCATTCTTCCTACAAGGAGTTAGTAAGCTTTTTCCTCTCCTTGGTAAATACATCTGTGAGGTTTATCTGATTAATCTATTGTAGCTTCTGCTCCACTTCTTTTTTGGCTTGAAAGTATCACCAAATTCCTTTTTGTTCAAGTCTTTGAGTTTGGATTTGATGTATTTGAGTCTCTGATGGAGCATGAACACTTGAGTGCCTTGGATGTGCATATCTTCTCTCCACCATTTTCCAATATTACTAATGAATTCAGGGTGAGATAGCCAGGCATTTTCAAACCTGAAAGCTATGTTTTTGGGCGTACCCATAAATGTGGCTTCCAGTTGTACAGGCTAGTGATCTGATCCTCCAAAGGGCAGAATAGAAGCTTTCATGGTTGGGCCTGCGAGAAGGAGGTCCTCTGAAACAATAAATCTATCAAGTTTGGAAGCAACTTGAGAATCTCCTCCCCTCTTGTTTTTCCAGGTGAAGGTTCCATTTATAGTTTCAGTGTCCACTAGCCCCATGTTCATTATAAAATTCTGGAAAGCTAAGGACTCTCTTCCTAGTTGTCTAATACCTCCTTTTTTCTGAGAGAGATCTTATCATATTGAAATTTCCTGCAACAATCTAGGGCAAATTGGGGTATCTTGCTCTGATATCCGCAAGGGAGATGAGAAGATTGAGTTTGTCTACTTGCTCTTGTGGTCCATAAACATTTATATTCATGTATACTTCCTTATCACCTATAGGTTGACAAACCATCCCAAATTTCTATGGATCCCACGGTGTGAGAGTCCCCCCCACTGAGTTGTTTGCTTTAACCTCTAGGTACTCATATCTAATTAGCCACTTCTTATGAATCTCTCTAATCTTTTCCATCAAACATTTTGTCTCCTGAATAAAGATCATATCTTGTTTTTCTTCCTTAATTCTATTACTGAGAGTCCTTTGTTTCCTTTTATTTCTTATGCTTTTGATATTCCAAGTTGTGAGCTTCATTAAGAAAGGTTAGTAAAGGAGTAACTGGTAAGATCTTTCATCTTACCTCAGCTAATTAGTAGTTTCCTACATTCGTTGAGCAACTCATTCTATCTTTTCCTTCCTCATTTCCTTCCTGAGTTTTTTGACGATTGTACCTGTACATTTTCCATCTTATGACTCCACTTTGCTTTTGAATTTCGTCATTTCCTTTGACTCCAACTCCTTTTGCTTGTGATCTCCAGAGGAAGAGCTATTATACCCTGTCATAGTCCTCTTTTGGCAGGGAGTCTACTTCTATAGTCGTCCCTTGTTCCAGAAATTTTTCTAGATCTAGATTTTATTTATCTAGAATCTCCTATAGTTCATAGTCCTCCATTCCCACTTCACTTGGATTCATCTCCTACTCCTCATTTATCTCCATATATCTCAGTAGATCATCCTTTTGCAAGTTATATACCATGATATCCTCCATGTCATCTCCCTTTTGCTTTTCATTGATTATGGTCTCCATATCCTGGACTATTTCCTTATTCCCCTCTTCATCCTCTAAGATTTTGAACAAATTGTGTCTTGAATGTCTATCCTCATTCATCTTCTTTTGTGGATTTTTACCACCTTTCCCTTTATTCCATACCTTGTTGAAACCCTCATGATTCTTATCCTCAGTAATTTTCGCATTTCCTTCCATATTATTTGTTGGGCAGTTTCTGAATAAATGCCCATGTTCATGATATTTGCGACACCTAAATGGGATGTGCTCAGAGTCCACAGTCTGCACCCATTCTTCGCCATACACCTCCAGAATTATTGCTTGCAAAAGAGCTCTAGAAAAATCCATTTCCACACAAATTCCGGCAAAGGAGGTGTATTTTCCTTTCAGAGTCGCATTTGAAATCTTTAGGAAACGCCCCAACTTATTGCCTATTGTTTTCAAAGATTCTAGTAGCCAATAATTGAGAGGAAGGGAGTAAATTTTCATCCATACCAGTGCCAATGTGAAGGTTTCCCATTCCGGGACAAAGTTCATCATCCATGGCCTCATGTAAAGTCCTATCGTAGCATAGAAATATGGACCTCCTTTGAACACTCTATCCTTATCCTCTAGGCTCATGAACACCACTGTAAAGAAGCCCTTAGAACCCATATGTAGGTGTATTTCCCCCTTTGGCTTCCAATGACTCCTTATCCAGAAATATAGCACCCTCTTCGTTGGCCATAACCCCATACATTTGCATATGATCGCATGTTCTGTCATGTGATCCCTATGTGCTTGAAGCGCAGGATCACTCAATATGACCTGTTGAATGGTACTTGACTTGATTTTGCAGACCCCCATTGTCCTTATAGAAGGGTGTTTTCCGTAGCTTCCTACATTCTCCTTCTCCTTGTTTGTTTCTAGTTTATCCCCTTCATGTTCTTGAAGTCTCTTTCTTTCCAATGTTCCTTTGCCTCTTGCTTCTACTTCCTTTACATAGGTTTTTTAAAGTGTTTCTTTCCTGCTTCCTTATTTTTGCCTATAACAACCTGACTATAGGAGGGACCTACACTCCCCCCTGCACGTCCCGCCATGTTTCCCAAAGCCAAAACCTAGCACCACCTTCATCCCTAACTCCAATTCTAGACCTCTGGTTCCAAATTATGTAATCTGACCCCATTGTTAAAATCATATTGCTATATTTATAAAAAGGGGAAGACGAAGCTTGGAAGTTTCGATATCCAAACGACTCTTAGCTCCTCAGTGTCACTACAAACTTCCCACCTTTGCCTTGATGCAGCGAAGGCTTCTTCTTTAATTTCTTAGAAGTATTCCTTTCTGGCCTGAATGATATCAATATGGAGTGGCCCCAATTTACCTATGACACCGTCTTTTTTCATAAACTGTTTATGCTGGATAAATAGGAGTAATGGCTATGTAGGTTCTCCTCTGACCCATAGGTCAATAAGATACTCATGCCTTTTGAACGTGTTGTAAGCATTGGCCCATTTTAGCTAATTACTAGCAAATGAAAGGAATGCCTAAAATTGAATGTCTCCTATAAAAGGGGAAGGGTGGTTGTCCCTGTCATCCTCTAAACAAAATTATGCATATAGAGTTCACAAAGGAGGTGTTGAACCTTCTCATCATGCTATATAAAGCACTTGATAAAGTCAGGAGTTGTTTTGATTTCTGTTTGTTCACGAGCCTTAACAGCCTTAACTTTTAACAAGAGGTGTCTTTTCATAAGAAATAAAGCATATTTTTTTGCGGGGACTCAGCAAGATAGAGTGTCTGAATAGAGAGAATAGGCAGTCTCCATTTTCTCTCTAGATTTTTGCAATTGACCCTCTAAATTTTCAAACTTCTTTCGTTCAACCTTATATTGAGCAAAGGTCCCATCCTCAGTCTTGGTAAGTTCATCAAACCTCTTCATTAGCCCTTGATGTTCATGCAAAGGGACCACTTTTTCCTTGTGCTGAGCTAGTTCTTGGTGAACTATCAGAAGCTCATTCTATAATTTTTTGATAACTGCCTCTCTTACCAAGGGGGTGTACAGGGGTGTTTCATCTATTTGGGCCTCTTCCTCCTAGGTCTCCCCAGGTTCAATCTGCATAGCAACTTTAGTTTCTTCCAGAATCAGACAATCAACTTGAATATTTTCTTCAACATCTGTTTGGACAACAATGTCCATAGTGGGTGTGGAGTACTAAAGAAGGTATGTTTTTGTTGATTATTTTGGCATCTTCTCATTAAAACTCACTACCCCTTCGCATCATGAACTAGGTAGATAATAAGAAATTATGACAAAATCCGTAAGATTAATATGCAATACGAAAACACTAATAATTGCCATCTATTATGTAGAAAAAGGGAAAAACGAAAAACTATCATTCTAAAGAAAAAGACAGGGCCAAGTTAATTGATGTCCCTTTGGCGGGGAACCACATGCAAACAAGGCGATCCAAATTAAAGCATATCATCTAGGGAAAGGAAATGGAGATATAAACTTGGCGCAAGAGAGCAAATGGATAACTGAGAGTTAACAGTTTGGTGAATCCCTCAAGATCCTCTAATCTTGAGGGATCGCTGCTTTAACTATTTTTGCATCCTAGACATCTATGCCTTAGCTGTTATAAAAAGGGGCAGCACCGTTAGCCCAGGGGGATGGACTGTCAATTTTCTATGTAATTTTTCTTAAATTTGAGACCTTGATCATCGACTCTCATTGAGAAATGATCCGTTGCAATTATGTTTTAATGCGTTAATATAAACCTGGTTGTTGTTTCATCTTTGACCCCGGAATAATCTCAAGCGGTGTGTCCCTGGATGCTAAGGCCCCAGCCCTAGTGGAACACTTGCTCCTATACTATTACTTTTGGTTTGTGCATGGTTTTCATTATTATCTTTGTTCTGTAATCTGATATGTTTTGTTATTTTACATCACAACTCTGTTAAATTTTATTTATGTTAGACTGAGTAATATCATTTTCTGAGATAGAAACATCATATCGAATTTGCAACGCATTGTTGTTACTTTAATTGTTGATACAATATTGCTGGTCTTTACAGAATACTGTTGTTGTTCAACTACAGAGTAACTGTGTTGTCACATTCATATCATTGTATTCATCTATGGTTTACATTTGATTGCGATTGTGATTCAACTGACATTGTTGTTCCATTATGAATTACAATTTTTATTCCTGATAACTAAGATTGATATTGGTGGTATCAAAATTAGATTACTACTTTTCTTAAAGCATGTTGTGTGTGTTATTTATCTTGGTTTATCGTGCAATTATATTCCACTCAGAGTATTGTTCTATATTTCATTGCTAATTAGTTGCTGCTCTATTTCTGTGTGATGTTCGATTTATCCTTAGAATAAAATTGCTACTTGATTTTTGTAGGATACGATTGCTGCACTTATTTTTAGCGATTAAGGTGTTCATAAGAATTGATTATTTTTACATTTCCTAGTTGATGTTACATTTCCTAGTTGTGTTATATTTCCTAATTGTTGTTCCATTTCTTTATTATTTGTGTTATCACTGCTTTGGTGTGCAGAACGATCTGAATCTGTAGTGGGTGTTGAGATTTGCTATCTAGTCCCCAGATTGATGATCTGTTCTTTGATTTTCTTCAGTTACATCAATTTACAGAGGGATGAGTTACTGTTGCTGGACCCTTGACTAATAAATTGCCTAGTTTCTTGAATGCATGATTTCAACTTTAAGGTGCTTTGCTGTAATTACACCTTGTTTTGAGCATCTGTTTACTCTTATATTTTGAACACTATACTACTAGCATTACTCTACCAAATGACAACCTCAGACTGAGACACTCTTTGAAATAACAAAACGTTCCTGGATTGACAAACTAATGTCAGGTAATTGGAGGTGAAAAAGACCCTTTTTACAACTCGACATTTTGGCGCCATTTCCAGGGAAAGAGTGTAGCCATTTGTCTCTTTTCAAAGTAGTGTAAGAGCCTACTAGGAAAGAATTGGGTTTTAAAAATGGAAGGTAAGAACCTATGTGTGGAGTATGTAATAGCCCTGCTCCCCTGCCCACTTTCCTATAGATCTGTTGTTGTTTTGTATAGGTAGAACTTAGCAGTTTATTTGTGTGCATGACTAAACAGAAAAAGCTAGAAAAGAATCCTAAACCTCTCCCCAAGCATGACAAAGCTAAGGGGCAGGTGACCCTTGGCCGACCGACCTTTATAGATGAAATCATTAAGAAAGCAGAATCTCAGCCTTCAATAGGACCTAGAAAAGTTTCTTGTAGATAGCCTACTAGTTCCCTTCAGGCCACAAGATCACCATTTGTAGCCTTTACTGAGGTGCATAATCAAACCAAAGAGCAAGATTTTCAAGAAGTTGAAAATTCTAGCCCAAAACCATTGCAAGAAGGGAATTTTAGCAACCTCTATGAAGAAAGAGGAGAGACAAGAGAAACTGAAGAACCAAGTTCTCCTCTTGGTGTAATTCAGCCATTAAGCAGTCCAGATAAGGGAAGTGTTGCAAAAATCATTTATAGTGAAGCCAAAGAACCTGAATCCCCTCAGACATTAGGTACTCCCATTATCCCAGATAAAGGAAGTGTTTTCAAGGCCATTCTTGTTAAAGCCATTTCCCCTTGACAATTTAGGAATACCCTCCTAGATATCCCAGAAGGTTATTGGCATATATTTGACCAAATGGCCTAAAACCAGCCAAACACCCAAACCTCTACACGACAATACCCCATTGTGTATACTACATCTAATGCACCTATGAAAGAAATTCCTCTTCAAAATATCCCTACATTCCATAGTCTTACATCAGAGGATCCGGATGCATTCCTATTTGAATTTGACGTACTCTGTAGAGGATATGACTTTACCACCGATCCCCAGAAACTGAAATTATTTCCCTCTACATTAAAAGGGGTTGATTTAAGATGGCTTATGGGATTAGGTGGCGGTGTTATAAATAACTGGGATCAAATGAAAGAGTATTTTCTAAAAACATATCAGGACTATTGCAGGTCTAGAGAATTAAAAGACAAAATATTCCAGATGGTGGCTAGACCAAATGAAACATTAGAGGAGTATGTTGAACGATTCTAGTATAATCTTCAAAGATCTCCTTATGCATCATTACCTTTGCCTGATAATGTGTTAAAAACAACATTAATTAGGGGAATGAAGGAACAATGGATTGAAACATTAAACATTACGGGAAAAGGAGATATTTATCAAGAAAAAATTGCTGACATTATTGATTTATGTATCAGGCGATCGAGAGGCAGCACAAGACTAAAACCAACAGAAAATGATCGGTTTGTAAGAGATAATAGAATTTTGGCAGAAGGAGTAGCTCGTGCAGAAATTGGAAATTGATTAGAAAATTTCAAAACTGATATATTAGGGACACTGACAATGAAACTTGATATTATGCAGGCCAAACAAAAGAAAGTGGAGGCAGAACAAAATTTGGCAATCTTCTGTCCCCGGTGTAGGAGGAAACATAGCCATAAGGAGTGTCCATTAGATGCAGTCCAAGTTTGTGCCATTTTTATGAAAGATCATTCTACGGAAAGTTGTCCCTCACTTCCCAGATTAAAGGCAGTATATAAGGAAGTGGAAGAAGAACCAGAATCGATGTATCTACTCAATCAGCGCCGTCAATGGCAGCCATGACAATCAGGTATTTTTTCAGATCGGGCTTCTTCTTTTCAGCCTCCACAATATCATGCTCAACAATATAATACAATGTGGAAAAATCAACCTCCATTCCCGAATTGGTCACAACAGCCATTCCCTTCATCATCTCCATGGTCGAATCAACTAAGCCAACCCAATTGGCCAAACTTTCCCTATACCCCACCATATTGGAAAAATAATGTATATCCAACATAATGGACCCCTTCTACTGCACAGATTCAAGCCTAACAGACAAACTGGCAAAGACCGATGAATCATCCAGTAGGAACCATCCCACTCCCTCAACCTACATTACCATCCTTACAACAAAACCCCCAGCCTAACTTAAGATCACAATCCCATCCCAACCCAACCCTAATCCGAATAATAGACCAGTCCAATCTATCCAAATAATTGAAACACCAAAAATAGGGACCGATCTAAGGGAGTGTAATAACCTTCAGTTAAGATTGGGGCGTATCATCCAAACAGAGGGATATAAAACAGTTCAAAGTAAAAGTTAGTTACCTATAGAACAACCTTCACAAGAAGAGGATGTGACCAATCAACAAATCCATAATCAAGCAAACACATACTCTCCTCCATTCCCAGAATGATTAATTATAACTCGACCCATACAATATCCTGATTTCGACATTCTGAGAGAATTAAAAAACTTGTACATAAAAATTCCATTCCTCCAAGCCATTCAAGACATCCCGATATATGAAAAGACTATCAAAGAATTATGTATAAAGAAACCAAGGAGGAATATAACAAATAATCCAAGAGTCCAAGTAGTTGGCACTCTATCCGACCTATTATCAGGAAAAAAAACACCCGTTAAATACGAAGACCCTGGAAACCCAATAGTAACCGTACAAATTTATGGTCAAACTTTCTCAAACGCCTTAGTTGATCTAGGAGTTGCAATCAATATCTTAACAACTACCACTTGCCAAAAACTAGGCATTACATCAGTAGAACCCACCTCTACTTTACTAGAATGGGTTGACTGATCTGTGGTTAGGCCAGAGGGTACACTACATGATGTCATGGTGTCTGTTGACTCCTGGGAGTATCTAGCCGACTTTCTGATAATAAACCCCAAAAACCGACTTGATGGACATCCATTGATTTTAGGTAGACCTTGGCTTGCAACTGTCGATGCTTACATTGGTTGCCGACAAGGCAATATGACCATAACTAAAGTGGCAAATATCAAGAACTTAGCTTTATACCCTCCAGCACAACCAAGTGCCACAACAATAAAAACTAACAAGCATCCTCTATCATACCTCACTGAAAATATTAGATCTCCATTAACTATAAAAGAGGCACTTGATTTCAAAGACCAAACAGAAGATGATGCCATTAACAATTCTATTAAGCAAGTTAAAACTAGATCCCACATACAATGTCACATGATAAAAGCAACATTTGATGATGAATTAGAACATCCTCTTAAGGATACACACGAGCAAACAATACCCACTACTTCTATTTCAAATCTCAAAATTGTGGAAATTGAGTCAGGAAAGGCTTTAAACATTAATGCCAACTTGACTTCCGAACAAGAACATAAGCTCATCCAACTATTGAGGAAATATAAAGAAGCATTTGCATGGGACTACCCTGATATGAAAGGAATTGATCCCCAATTATGTACACACCACATTTACATAGAAAAAGGTGCAAGACCTGTTCGCCAGCCTCGAAGGAGACTTAATCCTCATCTAAAAGATGTGGTAAAAGTTGAACTTCAAAAACTTTTAGATGTCAACTGCATCTACCCTATCTTCGATAGTAAATGGGTCTCTCCACTTGTGGTGGTACCAAAGAAAAATGGAAAGTGGAGAAGTTGTGTAGATTATAGAGAACTAAATAAAGCAACACAAAAAGACACTTTCCCCTTCCATTCATTGACCAAGTATTAGACACTTTGGCAGGAAATAAATTCTTTTCTTTGTTAGATGGCTTCAGTGGATACAATGAGACACAAATTGCCCCTGAATACCAAGAAAAAACCACTTTTACTTATCCTTGGGGAACATTCTCCTATAGAGTTATACCTTTTGGCTTATGCAATGCTCCTGTCGCATTTCAAAGAGCTATCCTCAACATCTTTTCAAATTTAATAAATGAAGGACTCAAAGTATATATGGATGACTTTGCACCATACAGAGATGATTTTGACCCAACATTGGACACACTGGAAAACGTCCTACAGCACTGCATTGCTACTAGGCGTTTTTTCAGCCATGAGAAATGTTAGATGATGATGACTGAAGGACTTATCCTAGGCCATTATATCTCGGTAGTTGGCATACAGGTAGACCCAGCTAAAATTCCAATAATTTTGGTAATTCCTACTCCTACCACTCAAACAGAGGTATGCAGTTTCCTTGGATTTTCTGGTTATTATAGAAGGTTTATAGAACATTTTTCGCATATTATTGCTCCTCTATATGCACTGACAGGTAATGTTGACTTTCTTTGGACAAAAAAATGTGAACGTGCTTTCTAGGATAAGAAGAAGCTTGTGTCCATAGCCCCAGTCCTTCGAGGACAAAATTAGGACTTTCCATTTCAAGTTTCATCAGATGCCTCGAATACAACTATTGGAGCAGTCCTTGGGCAGGAAGAAGACAAAAAACCATATGGAATTTATTATAGTAGAAAAAATTTATCCCCTGCTAAACTGAATTATACTGTTACTGAAAAAGAATTTCTAGCTGTAATACATGTTGTCAATAAGTTTAGGCATTACATTATTGGATATCGCGTTATCTTGTCTACAGATCACTCTACCATAAAATATTTAGCAAATAAACCAATCACAAATGGAAGAATAGCTAGATGGCTAATTTTATTGCAGGAATTTGACATTACAATCAAGGACCGACCTGGAAAAGAAAATCTCGTAGTCGACCTTCTCTCGCGAATGCCAAAACCAGTGGACACAGCAGCAGTTGAAGATCAATTTCCCAATGAGAATTTGTATGTTGTCATTGTTAAAACACCCTAGTATGCTGGTATTGCGAATTACTTAGCAGTAGGTAAATTACCAAAACATCTAACCCCCAAAGAACGAAAACAAATTTTCTAGCGAAGTGCTCAATTTTCTTCGATTGGGGGTTACTTGTTCCATACAGGGGTAGATATGCACATCAGGAGATGCATCCGCGAGGATGGGATTTTTAATATTTAAAAGCCTACCATGACGGACCATGTGGAATCCATTTTGTCGATTGCAGCACTGGGCATAAGGTCCTGCAAACAGGGTATTATTGGCCCACAATCTTCAAAGATGGAAAGAAGTTCGTCCAAGCCTGTCATAGTTGCCAAAGAGCAGGACGCCCTCGTCAGTCCGGTGAAATTTCCCTGAACCCGCAGTTAGTCATTGAACCATTCGAGCAATGGGCCCTCGATTTTGTTGGACCAATTAACCCATCCTCGAACCAAAAAACATATATTTTGGTGGCAACAAAATATGTCACCAAATGGGTTGAAGTAGAAGCATTGCCGAGAGCTACAGAGGATTCTGTCATACAATTCATGTTCCATATATTTGTGCACTATGGGCTTCCAAGAGACATAATTACAGACAGTGGATGATAGTTTGCTAGTAACAAGATTGCTGCAACACTAAAAAATTATCATATCCAGCACAAAATTACCTCTCCATACCACCCACAGGCAAATGGTCAGGTAGAAAGAAGCAATAAAATAATAGAGGCAATCTTAACAAAAACCATTGCATCACAAACGTGATTGGGCTGCAAGACTATCAGAAGCCTCGCGAGCTTACAAAACAACATCGAGAAGCACTACTGGCTATTCACCATACTAATTGGTGTTTGGAAAGGAACCCATTTTCCCCATAGAATTTGAAATCCAAACACTACGAATAGCACGACAAGTCGGCTTAGATCTAAAAGAGGCACAAATTAATAGATTACAGTAGATCAATGAGCTATATGAAATTAGGCTCTCTGCTCTCCAAAACACTTCATTAATCCAACAGCAGCGAGCTAAATCGCATGATGCTCTCATTAAAAATAAAGTCTTCTGCGAAGGAGACAGGGCACTTTTTTACGATTCCAGGTTTCAGGATTTTCCCGGGAAACTTCAGACTCATTGGCCAGGGCCATATGAAATCCAGAAGGTACATGATAATGGCACCCTTACTCTAACCGCCATTTATGGATCTAGCTATTCCTTCAAGGTAAATGGCCACCGAGTTCGACTATATCGTAAACCACTTACTCGGAAACCCTTTTATCAACAACTACGCAAAGACTCTGACATGCAAATTTTGGAGGAGGAGGAGAAATCCTCCTCACGTGTGATTCATTAAGTGATTCACCTATTTTTACACTTTGTACATAATTTCCTTGTTTTGTCAAATCATTTTCTGTACATATTTTTGTATTAGCATTTTTCTATTCCTTTTCAGAATGAACAATGTTTCTGTGCACTATGGTTGTTCCTGCAATTCCTTTTCCAAAGGGACAACATTTTCATTTTGTTGTTCCTTTTCCAAAGGAACAACACCTTTTGGGTTAGCTGTTCCTTTGTCACTTTCATTTTGTTGTTCCTTTTCGAAAGGAACGACATTTGTGGTTTCTGTCATTCATTTTCCAAAGGAACAACACATTTGATTTTTGTTGTTCCTTTTCCAAAGGAACGGCATTTGTGATTTCTTCCATTCCTTTTCCAAAGGAACAACACATTTGATTTTTGTTGTTCCTTTTCCAAAGGAACGACATTTGTGTTTTCTACTATTCCCTTTCCAAATAAACAACACTTTTTTATTTTTGTTGTTCCTTTTCCAAAGGAACGACATTTGTGTTTTCTGTCGTTCCTTCTCCAAAGGAACAACACTTTTGATTTTCGTTGTTCCTTTCCCAAAGGAACGACATTTGTGTTTTATACTGTTCCTTTTCCAAAGGAACAACACTTTTGATTTTTGTTGTTCCTTTTCCAAAGGAATGAAATTTGTGATTTTTGTTGTTCCTTTTCCAAAGGAACGACATTTGTGTTTTCTGCTATTCCTTTTCCAAAGGAACAACACTTTTGATTTTTGGTTGTTCCTTTTTCAAAGGAACAACACTTGTATTCTTTTGCTCTTCCTTTTTGAAATAAAAACATCCTTGTATTCCTTTTACTTATGTTTTTTTCTTGAAAGATGTCTGTTGTTCCTGTTGTTTCAAGTCTTTTGGAACATAGCTATGCACTTATGCAATGGATACAAAACAAGAGCATACTGAAATCAGTAAATTATATAAAATCGCTATTTTTACAAGAAATTGCTCTGAATTGGTAAGAGGAAAGAGAGAAGGACACACTTATCCATTATTTTTATTGTCATTATTCTACTAATACTGATATGGTTGGTTATCTTTATCATGTTCGTTCCTCTTAAATTTTGATAATCTTCTTTGATTATTATTCAGGCATAAGAACAAAGGGTCTATATGTTTCTATTGAGATGTTAAGACTTCTTCCACCATTCCTACTCTTAAGGAGTGTTGAACCACCCTTTGTGTATAAATGGGAAAGTACTTTATGAAAAAAAAAAAAATTGATGTTTATATGACTTGTTTATATAAGTTGTCAAATGCAAGATAGGGGGTCTCATCAAGAGCCAACCTACCATGATCATAAGGAAGAAAGTGAAGTGGCATTCCCACTATGGCCACCACACTAGGGATATGGTCCTAGAGGTACATCCAAAGAAAATAAAGAGCCCTTGGAACAGGAGGTCTCATCATGAGCCGACCTGCCCACCTTTCACTCCTTCCTGGTGAATGGCATTATGGCTAACTGGTCACCAAGCGAGCATAATGGCCTACATTTTGACATCGCACAACACTTCCTAACCATACACAAAGGATCATGGCTCCATGGGTGAAACAAAAAACTCTGCCAAGGTTATGGAAACATGTCAGCAGTAGAGCTCTGTTAATGGTATTGAAGTCACATTACTTATACACCAATAGGTAATCATCAACACCCTTCTGTCTCTTATATCTCTGTAATAAGTCACATAAGGCTATGTCTATTATTTCCCGAACCATTAAACACATGTAAATCTATTATCACCCATCATGAAAGAAAAGTTGACAATGACCTCATTATACTCTGTGTGCACGTCAGTTGTCCTATCCTCCCAGCCTCGCATCATATCACAGTAGTCTCTTACTTGTTAAGCGATCCGACTATACACCTCAATTTCGGTAACTTGGTACTTTTGTAAACATGGCATGTTTCCATACATTGTTCCTTTATGACTCTGTCCCATGGCAGATCGGCATGCCGCTCCCTTATTTGATGGTCGAGGATGGCCTATCCCATTGCGGGGGGGAGGTTAACCTCATCATTTGCTAGTATATGTGTCAGACTACTATTCGGGAAATTGTGTACTTGGGAATAGCAGGGCTCAGCATCATATTACTTTTATTTTTATTTTTTAATTTGCATGGCTTGTTGTTCCTAAGCCATTTCCGTAGTATGCTCTGCGACAATTAGTAAGTGACTTAGGATTGAGCGAGTCATGTTGTTTGGTTAGTTTCTCTGTGTTCCAATAGTTTGAACAACCTACTGTTCCATTGTCATACTTTGAGACTTTAAAATGAAACCAAAAGCATGGGAGGAAGATCAATTTTTAGAGAACCACAGTTATTGATAGTCTCTGATGTTGCACGGGAAATCCTGGCAAGAGCAAGTTGGTTAACTTATCTCAATTGTTTACAGGAACCCAATGAGACCGTAGCAATAGAATTCTTGTATAACTTGAAAGAAGATCACTCCAAAGTAAGGGAGAGACACATAGCAGTCACCGATGACATAATTGCAGAAGTCTCGGGACTGCCAGCCACTGGACCTGTGTGGATGTTAAAAAAGGAGAGATTGCAAAATATCATAAAAGCCTTTCAGGATGAAGGCCAAAACCTAACAGTCAGAGGAAAGGGGGTTCTACCAGTAGCATTAGGAGAGTCGTGGGTAGAATTGGTGAAGACCACTCAGAGCTACATCACCTATGAAGGCAGGAAAGACGTGGTAAGATCACGACACCTCAAACTTTTAGTCTTATTAAAACAAAAATGCCTTATAAACTTACCTGCATTTTTAAATTATTACTTCATGATGTTGCCCGAAGCATGAAAAAGGCACAACATGTAGAATCAGTCGTAAGTCACCATGGGCTGATACGGTTGATAGTTAGCCATAGCCCCACCCAGCAACAGAGCGGCTGGGAAGAGCTAATTGCCATGATAGAGGGGGGATTGACTATGCCATCCCCAAAACATAAGAATGCCACCAGTACACCAGATCGCCCATTGAAACAAAGGAATCAGTCCAATTAGCATGGATTAAAGGGAGGCTAGAAAATTTCCAAGGGGATACCAACCAACTAGTAGAGATAGATGATTCAGGGGATGAGAAACCCTCACAATTAGAAGGAGAAGAGAATGAGAAAGGAATGCAAGGAAATGAGGAAGGAGAGACGGAGGAAGAAACCGAGCAACCTAAGCAGGAGGAGGAAGAAACAGAGCAACATGAAGACAGGCCATTGTTTTGAACACCTAGTTATGCATCATGGCTGTAGACCACCACATGATCCCATCTCCAGCCTAGTCTCTCACTGCCTTACATGTCAACTAGAATGTTTTCATGAGGGCATGAAAAAGGGTAAGCAGGGGGGTGTGTGGAGTACTAAAGAAGGTATGTCTTTGTAGATTATTTTGGCATCTTTTCATTAAAAACCACAACCCCTTTGCATCGTGAACTAGGTAGATAATAAGAAATTATGACAAAATCCGTAAGATTAATATGCAATACGAAAACGTTGATAATTTCCATTTCTTATGCAGGAAAAGGGAAAAATGAAAAAATGTCATTCCAAAGAAAAAGACAGGGCCAAGTTAACTGATGTCCCTTTGGTGGGGAACTACATGCAAACAAAGTGATCCAAATTAAAGCATATCAGCTAGAGAAAGGAAATGGAGATATCAACTCAATGCAAGAGAGCAAATGGATAACTGAGAGTTAACAATTTGGTGAATCCCTTAGGATCCTCTGATCCTAAGGGGTAGCTTAAACTCTATTTGCATCCTAGACATCTTTGCCTTAGTTGTTATAAAAGGGGCAGCACCACTAGCCCGGGGGGATCGACAGTTAATTTTCTATGTAACTTTTCTTGAATTTGAGACTTTGATCATCGACTCTCATTAAGAATTGATCCGCTGTAATTCTGTTTTAATGCGTTAATATAAACCTGATTATTGTTTCATCTTTGATCCTGGAATAATCTCAAGTGGGGTGGCCCTGGAGGCTAAGGACTTGGCCCTAGTGGAACACTTGCTCCTGTACTATTACTTTTGGTTTGTGCGTGGTTTTCATTATTGGATTGGTTCTTTAATGTGATATGTTTTGTTATTTTACATCACAACTTTGTTACATTTGATTTATGTTAGATTGAGTAATATCATTTTCTGATACAGAAACATCATATCGACTCTCCAATGCATTGTTGTTCCTTTAATTGTTGATACGATATTGATGGTCTTTATAGAATAATGTTGTTGTTCAACTAGAGAGTAACTGTGCTGTAACATTCATATCGTTGTATTCATCTATGGTTTACATTTGATTGTGATTGCGATTCAACTAACAATGGTGTTCCATTATGAATTACAGTTGTTATTCCTGATAACTAAGATTGATATTGGTGGTATCGAAATAAGATTACTACTTTTCTTAAAGCGTGTTGTGTGTTTTATTTATCTTGGTTTATCGTGCACTTATATTCCACTCGGAATATTGTTCTATATTTCATTGCTAATCAGTTATTGTTCTACTTCCGTGTGTTGTCCGATTTATCCTTAAAATAAAGATTGCTACCTGATTCTTGTAGGATACGATTTCTACACTTATTTCTGGCAATTAAGGTGTTCATAAGAATTGGTTGCTGTTACATTTCCTAGTTGATGTTACATTTCCTAGTGTTGTTACATTTCCTAGTTGTTGTTACATTTCCTAGTTGTTGTTCTATTTCTTTATTGTTTGCGTTATCACTGCTTTGGTGTGCAGAACGATCTGAATCTGTAGTGGGCATTAACACTTGCTGTCTAGCCCCAGATTGATGATCTGTTCTTTAATTGTCTTCAATTACATCAGTTTACAGAGGGAAGAGTTACTGTTACTGGACCCTTGACTGATAATTTTCCTAGTTTCTTGAATGCATGATTTCAACTTTAAGGTGCTTTGTTGTAATTAGACCTTGCTTTGATCATCCGTTTACTCTTGTATTTTGAATACTATACTACTAGCATTAATCTACCAAATGACAGCCTCAGACTGAGACACTCTTTGAAATAACAAAATGTTCTTGGATTGACAAACTAACGTGAGGAAATTAGAGGTGAAAAAGACCCTTTTTACGACTCGACAGTGGGGTAGGCCGTTTGCGTTCCCTATGAAAAGATACAGGGCTCCTCGATTTGTATAGCAACATCATCTCTCATAGCTAGCTCAGTCTAGGTTTCTTTTATACAAACCTCAAGAAACTCTATTTGACTCTCAGCATCCTTTGCAGAACATTGTTCTGTTTGTGTTCCTACATTTTCCATTTCTTCATTCAATTTCCTCATTTTGGTTGCTTCTTTTAACCAATATTTAAGTTGCCTAATTACTTTCTTCTGTTTCCTATATTTTCTTAGAACCTTTTTAAGCCTAAACCTATAGGGCTTTTCTATTATATGGCTTCCTTCTGGAGCTGTGTTATCCTCTACTACCTATATAGGTTGTACTATGTCATCATCAGGAATGTTCCCAATTGGAACTGTGTTTTCAGGTGGAATTTCTGCTTCCAACTCATAATTATTATGTATCTCATTTTCCAGAGATCCCAATGCAATGGTATCTCCTAAAAAATCATCATTCTAATGGTCTTCTCCTTGGAAAGCCTCATCCAGAAGGGACTTTGAAAAGGGAAATTCACTTGGTTGATTTCCATCTCTCAAGTTTTCATCTTCAGGGTTTCCTTCTTCTTGGGGTTTCACTGGACCGGTGCCTATTGTTTGAATTTCCTTTCTGCTAGCTATTTCTTCATGTTCCTTAGCTTCGAGGGGTGTTTCCATTGTAGGAATTGACTCCCTCTATTCCTCCATGGCATCAGTGCATGGCTAGGTTTGTTCATGACAAGAATTGTCTGCAAGGCCCGACTGGTCAAGGGGGTAGTTCTGTTTTTCAATGTTCCCTAGTTGTTTCCTACCTTCAGTAAACACTCCCATGCTTCCCCAAACCATTGCCACTTCCTCCTCATAGTCTTTCAAAGGAGTGTCTTGTGGACTGAGAGGGGGTGTGCGGGATGGTCTGGCTTCCTCTACTTGGATCAGGATCTGTCGCTCGGCTTTTACTCACACAGAGCATCTATGCTTGGCTAATTCTAGCGGTGTAGAGGGGCTCTTTCACTTTAATATTTTCTTTGGGCTTGGGGTTCTTGGCCCTTTCTTCTCTGTTTCCTCATTTTTTGGGGGTGGAGCCAAGGTAGGATTTATGATATCATCCCATGTTAATTGTGTTTGTGCCAATCTATTGGTGATGATTAACTTAATCAACCCATGATGGTTGACTACACTATGTGGGTCCTTCGCTGTCCTTACTTGTAGGGAAACATTGTATAAGAGGAATTTAGATAAAACGGTAAATTAACTTAAATTCTTTGCTTTAAAATGGATAGGAGTTTCAGTTTTCGGGGCTTTACCACATCATGCCATTCATCGCAGGTGATATATATTTGGACGATGACCACTAGATCTTGCCACGATTGTTGCAACGCCGAAGGATGAATTCCTTTCCCCGTTCGTACCAGCTATTCACCTAGGTCCTGGACTGCTTCAATTACATTCTATAAAAGTACGTGTTTGTCTGCCCATTTTTCCCCTTCTGCTGGAAGTCGGGTGACTTCGGCCATGACTTCTTCTTAAACCATCATGCTTATGCCTTTGACCACTGTACTACTATTCTGTAGATTTTTCAGAAAATCCAATGTTAGCTCTTCATGGAATCCCTGCAATATGTTTAAATACTGTAGCAAGCCAGCGCGTTCAAGGATTTTGTGAGCTTGATCAAACACCATCAGTACTGGAGGTTCACTCTGGATTGCTCTTCTGCCCATAGCTGCTGCACTTGAGTCTAGTTCTTATGTATACAATTGTGTCTTACACATGTAATGCAGCACAACAACAATGTATATTACAGTAACTATTAAGGAAATGACGCTACTTGGATAATTATTATCATTTTCAGTTAAGTCGTTCATCCTATCAGCCATACTTAACACAAAGTTGTAGGTTCGCACGCTCTCCATAATAGTTGCCATTCTTCAACCAATCATAATTTTCTGCTAATAATTACACATTCATGCTCATCATGTAGTTCGTAATCTGGAGGTAATTCGAATGATTGTCACATAGTTATCCGTAACTAGAATACATGCCATCCATTCACAGGCTATTCCCCCTCTGAAGGGAAAAGGGTGTCCACATCCTTTCAACACACAGAAAACAAGAAAATAAACTAATGTGAAATAAATTCCAGTAACCAATCTAAAGAATACATTATGCAAATCAGTAAAGTATTTAAGCAATATCCTCCGTCATACGTGAATTTGCCAAATCAAATAAACACAACAATTTAAAGTCATTATGTCCAAGATCTTTACCGTGAGCGGAATTAATCACATCAACATAATCAACCATTTACGTTTAATGACTATCATTTAATGCTTGGACGTATGGAATATAATAAATATAGATTAAAGTCACCATGTTATTCGTCTTGTAAAAGTGCTACCAAATGGAAATTTTTGTTAGAAATAAATTCATATGTGATAAGAGGTAGATTTCATCTGGAAATATAAGATGATACTCCAATACCACAAGCAGAGCCACTGCTACCAGCATGCATTCATAGCCTCGGAAGGGTTGATTTTTAACCCTCCCAAATGAGCTAGAGTCCTTCTTACTTCTAAAATTTCATTCTTTTGTCACAAATAGACCATCATGTTGGCATGCTGACCATATAACCATAGTGCCACTCACAAGGGTGTAACAAAAATGATTAGGTTGGCTTGTGATGAGACCCCCTGTTCTTCTAACAAATTAATTATCAAAAAGGTAATTGCCTTGGTTTGGTAGCCCAATTGGAATGTCCTATTGCATCCTTATGATCATGGTAGGTTGGCTCGTGATGAGACCCCCTATCCTCTTTGGACAAAGTTTTAAGCATTTTTTTATTTTATTCTTCTTTTGGAATCTTTCTTATAGAAAAAGGGAGGCTCATTTTCTCCTTAAGAGTCAGGGATGGTGTAAGAAGTAAGAAGATGCCAATGGAAGTGTTATACTCTTATCCCCTTAACATTATATCAATGAGTTTTATTCATTTGGAAGTATAAACATAAGCCAGCATGGATTAAGAATAATGAATCATTTCATGATGTGTCCAAAAGAAAATATGTTCAGACAACCATTGTAAAGATATACCGTATTAGCTTATGGATAAAGATAACCAACAAAAGGATTTTAGAAGTCATAATGATATTGTTATTACCATTTTTCTTTAGAAAAGGCATAAATCGATGCAAATGGTGCCTATTTACAAAACCAAAGAAGAAGAAAATGGCATAATGATCAAGAGAAAAATGAGAAAAAATCACAATTTAGCTCTTAAAAGTTGTGGTTCAATCCATTGAACAACAATCATTCAATCCTTTGAATGGAAAAATAAAAATTAAAATTAAAATTAAAAAGTGTTGTTCAATTGATTAAACGACAATTGTTCAATCATTTGCACAACGAAATCAATTAAAAAAAAAAATTATATTCAATCAATTGAATGACATTCAGTTGTTCGAATGACAAAATAAAAATAAAAAATAAAAAAAAAATGTGTTGTTCACTTAATTGAACGGTAGTTGTTTAATGGTTTGAACAAGGAAAAACAACAATGAAAGTATGTTGTTCAATAAATTGAACAACAATCATTAAATTGTTTGGGAAGTGAAAATAAATAAGAAAAAAATGCATTGTTCAATCAATTGAAAGATAGCCGTTCAATACTTTGAACAACGAAAACAAATAAGAAAATTTGAATTGTTCAATCAATTGAATGGCAATCATTCAATAGTTTGAACAACGAAAGAAAATAATAAGAATTGCATTGTTCAATCAATTTAATGACAATCGTTCAAAACTTTGAACAATGAAAACAAATAAGAAAAAATTGTGATGTTTAATCAATTGAACAATAGTCGTTCAATAGTTTGAACAACGAAAGCAAATAAGAAAAAATTGTGTTGTTCAATCAATTGAGCAACAATTGTTCAATAGTTTGAACATTGAAAGCAAATGAAAGGAAAATGTGATGTTCAATCAATTGAATGATGAACATTCAGTTGTTTGAACAACGAATAACAAAAAGGAACATGTGATGTTCAATCGATTGATTGAACAATGTAAAACAAAAAAGGAACATGTGTTGTTCAATCAATTGAATGAAAAACATTCATTTGTTTGAGTAGCATAAAACCACACAAGAAAATGTGATGTTCAATCAATTGAACGACAAGCGTTCAATTCTTTGAACAACAAAAAACAACAAAGGAAAATGTGTTGTTCAAACAATTGAACGACAAACGTTAAATTGTTTGAACATCAAATTATACAAAGAAAAATGTGTTGTTCAATCAACTGAATGGCAAATGTTCAATTGTTTGAACAGCAAAAAACAAAAACAAAAATGTGATGTTCAATAAATGGAATGATAGACGTTCAATTGTTTGGACAACGAAAAACAAAAGGAAAAATGTGTCGTTCAATCAATTGACTAGCAAACATTCAATTATTTGAACAATGAAAAACAAAAAGAAAAATGTGTTGTTCAATTAATCGAAATACAAATGTTCAATTGTTTATACAACGAATTACAAAAGAGGAAAATAATGTAATGTTAAATCAATTGAATGACAAATGTTCAACTGTTTGAACAACAAAAACAAAGAAGAGGAAAATGAAAAAAAAAATAAAATAAAAAATAAAAATAAAAATAAAATAAAATATTTACATGGTGATTCCTACAAAGGTATGTACATTATTTTCAATTTTTCAAGCAATTTCAATTTTTTAAAGAAAAGGGTACTCGGTTATCATTCCCTGCATTTAGAATTTGCATGGAGGGTTCCTCCCATACCTCCTTGTAGAAAGACTGCTTGGTAAGCGATTGATGATAGAGGTGCACTCGATGCCTGTTTACCTTAAAGGAATGACTGGATTTTTTTATGGTAGTCAAGGTAGGAGTACCATTATTATGTACTTCTTGAATCTCATAAGGGTCAAGCCATCTTATTTGCAACTTGCATTGGAAGTCCAAGATTCTGGAATCGTATAGAAGTGTCGAATCCACTTTTTGAAACGTTTTCTTCTTGATAAGGTTGTCATGCCATTTTTCCCTTTTCTATTGTATTATTGCAGTTCATTGCAAAGAAAGAAATCAAGCCTCATTTAGTTGGTTAATCTACTGAAGATGCCTGGTTTGGGCTTCTGTTAAATCCAAACCCACTTCCTGAGCTGTCCTTAGAGTCTTTATTTCGAACTCGATTAGAAAAATTGGTTCTTTACCAAACACAAGCTGGCAGGGAGAGTATATAGTAGTACTCCTCCAAGTCATATGATATGCCCACAAGGCCTTTGGCAGTCTAGCAGCCCAACATCACCAGTGTGTTGAGACCGACTTGGTTATAGTTGCTTCTATAACCTTGTTGGTGCTCTCAACCTACCCGTTCACCTACGGGTGATACAGAGAAGTGATCATGTGCGTGATATGATGGTTTCTGAGAGTGGCAGTAATCTTGAGCCCTGTGAATTAATTTCCCCCATCTATGATCACTTCTCGTGGTAATCCATATCGCACAAATAGCCTAAAAAGGAAGTTAATCACTACCTCTGTGGCTCTTGGTAAATCTACTATTTCCACCCATTTTGTCACATAATCTGTGGCTACCAATATGTAGGCCTTCTGATTGGATGGTGGATGGAATGGACCTACGAAGTCCAATTCCCAATGCTCGAAGGGTTCTATGAGAAATTGTGGTTATAGAGGAATTTCATCAGATTGGCGAGGTTGGCCCATCCTTTGGGAACTGTCGGAAGCCTGGGCATATTTTTTAGCATCCTTAAAAATATTGGGCCAATAATAGCCCATTTGTAATACCTTATTTCCTATCTAAGAGAACCGGGTGTTGCACTAAACAATCAATTTTATTTTTCTTGTCATTAAATGTTTAGGTAGCTTCCCTACTGCCAAATAATTTGTCACATTTTCATACCATGGCATCTTAACTGCCACGAAAAATAGGGGTTCATCCAGAAATTGGTCATCTACTACCAGTGGACCGTTAACCTTCGGGACTCGAGATAGAAAATCACCAACTAGATTTTCCTTCCCTGGACGATCTTTGATACTAATATCAAACTCCTACAAAAGAAATAACCATTGTGCTACTCGACCATTTGTGATTAGTTTATTAGCTAGATACCGAATGGAAAAGTGATGAGTGTACACAAAGACTTGGTAGTCAATTATATAGTGTCTAAATTTGTTCATTGCATAAATAACAACTAAGAATTCTTTTTTTGTCACTGTGTAATTGAGTTCTGCAGGAGTGAGCTTTTTGCTAATGTAATATATAGCATAAGGTTTCTTTTCCTCCTCTTGGCCAAGGAAAAAACCTATAGCTACATCTGATGTGTCCGTGGAGATGCGGAAAGGCAGCTTCCAGTTTGGCCCATGGATCTCTACTTGAATGGTTCATGAGGCACAATACTTGTTAGGGTTTTGCAAATGGGGTAGCAAGCTAAGTGGGCTTGATTATGGGAAAAACTCCACAGTTAGGCGCGCTTGAGCCAGAGGAGTTCTGGGATGGGTGACCTCCTGAGAAGTCCTGGTTACTGGGTGCAAGCCTCGGAAGTGATGATTGATGCTATGTGATTCGTTCTCCACATTTCACTAGTTTCAATCCCACTTCTTCACCCCTGTGAGCATCACCCGATGCAATGAGTGCTAAGTGAACTATTCAAATATCATGAGAAATTAGTCAGTTACGACTACCTCTCATGGACATGGTCATACATGAATGACTTACTTAACGCAGTTGAATCCAAAAATGATATCTAATATAATGCACTGCGTCATCCCCCATACTTAAATTCAAAAAGAGTCAAGGGATCTCTACTTGAATGGTTCATGAGGCACAATACTTGCTAAGGTTTTGCAAATGGGGTAACAAGCTAAGTGGGCTTGATTTTGGGGAAAAAGCAAGCCCCGGAAGTGATGATTGATGCTATGTGATTCGTTCTCCACTTTTCACTAGTTTCAATCCCACTTCTTCACCCCTGTGAGCATCACCCGATGCAATGAGTGCTAAGTGAACTCTTCAAAAATCATGAGAAATTAGTTAGTTACGACTACCTCTCATGGAAATGGTGTCATACATGAATGACTTACTTAACGCAGTTGAATCCAAAAATGATATCTAATATAATGCACTGCGTAATCCCCCATACTTAAATTCAAAAAAGAGTCAAGGGATCTCTACTTGAATGGTTCATGAGGCACAATACTTGCTAAGGTTTTGCAAATGGGGTAGCAAGCTAAGTGGGCTTGATTGTGGGGAAAAAGCAAGCCTCGGAAGTGATGATTGATGCTATGTGATTCGTTCTCCACTTTTCACTAGTTTCAATCCCACTTCTTCACCCCTGTGAGCATCACCCGATGCAATGAGTGCTAAGTGAACTATTCAAAAATCATGAGAAATTAGTCAGTTACGACTACCTCTCATGGAAATGGTCATACGTTTGAATGACTTACTTAACGCAGTTGAAATCCCAAAAATGATATCTAATATAATGCACTGCGTAATCCCCCATACTTAAATTCAAAAAGAGTCAAGGGATCTCTACTTGAATGGTTCATGAGGCACAATACTTGCTAAGGTTTTGCAAATGGGGTAGCAAGCTAAGTGGGCTTGATTGTGGGAAAAACTCCACAATTAAGCGCGGTTGAGCCAGAGGAGTTCTGGGATGGGTGACCTCTTGGGAAGTCCTGGTTACCGGGTGCAAGCCCCGGAAGTGATGATTGATGCTATGTGATTCGTTCTCCACATTTCACTAGTTTCAATCCCACTTCTTCACCCCTGTGAGCATCACCAGATGCAATGAGTGCTAAGTGAACTATTCAAAAATCATGAGAAATTAGTCAGTTACGACTACCTCTCATGGAAATGGTCATACGTTTGAAATGACTTACTTAACGCAGTTGAATCCCAAAATGATATCTAATATAATGCACTGCGTAATCCCCCATACTTAAA